>JAJIBD010024185.1:0-149542 GCA_021461705.1 Cryptotis parvus
ATTTTATATTAGATGTTTGTGCATTTTAATAAGGATTTAACTGTTGAATAAAATGCATCATAATGCTTCAGAAATTCTATACTTAGCACAGATGCTTTCATAGAGAATTGTAGCCATATAGTACAGATAAATTCTGAAGAAACCATTATCACTAGAAGTTTCCATTTAAACTCTAAAAACTTTTCAAGGTAACACTTGATCACTTGATCACTTGAATCCTGTTATTCATCGATTTGCTCGAGCGGGCGCCAGTAACATTTCCATTGGACCTTATCACGTGCCAATGTAGCCCAATGGCATCTGGTTGGATTCAGGAATATGAAGAGCCTCAAACTATTCCTTCAGGGTCTTTACAATGAAGTTTGACCATCTTGTAGGTGGGCGGCCACGTGATTTCTTGACATCCTGTGGGATCCAGTTGGTAACGGCTCTAGTCCAAGGGTTGTCTCCAAATCGCATTACATGTCCAGACCATCTGATTTTCGATGCCTTGGCAAACGAGACAGCGTCCCTGATTCTGGAATAGCGACAGAGGTCAGAACTCCGGATTCCTTCTCTCACTTATAGTGAGGCGTGATATTCCAAGCATAGCTCTTTCAATGCCTCTCTGGGAGACCCGAATAGCATTCTCATCCGGCTTTTGTAGGGCCCAGGTCTCTGAGGCGTATGTTAATGCAGGGAGAGCGGTGGAGTCAAAGAGATGTGCCCGGAGCCGGAGGTTATTTGTCTTCTTAGCTATTTCTTCGATGCCTTTGAAGGCATTCCATGCTGCTCTCTTCCTCCTGCGCAGCTCAGGTTTTAGGTCGTTCATCATGTTGATTTCTAGACCTAGGTACACATAACTGCTTCATTCAGAGATGTTTGTTCCATTGAGAGTGAATGAGGCCTCTGGAACTAGTTCATTCTTCATGAACATTGTTTTCTTTTAGATTCACCTGTAGACCTATCTTTCCACATTCTCGGTCAAAGTCAGCCAGCATTTGTGCCGCTTGGCTAATGTTTGGTGTTATTAGAACAATGACATCAGCAAAGCGGAGGTGGTGTAGTTGCCAACCATCTATCTTCACTCCCATTCCTTCCCATTCTAATTGTTTGATGATGTTCTCGAGGGTGGCGCTGAAGAGTTTTGGTGAAATGGTATCACCCTGTCGAACCCCCTCTTTTCACATTAATGATCACTTCTTTGTAGAATGGTGAGATTCTGGTGGTTAATCTGTAATACAGCTCATGAAGGATCTTGATGTATTGGGATTGAACACCCTGTTTGGCTAGGGCTTCGATGACTGCTTCAGTCTCCACAGAATCAAAGGCTTTCTGTAAATCAATGAACATAAGACAGAGCAGCATCTTGTACTCCCTACAAACCTCAATGAGCTTGGTTACTGTGTGGATATGGTCGAATGTGCTGAATCCTTTCCAGAAGCCTGCTTGCTCGCATGGTTGTCCTTCATCTAGTGTGTCTGCTAATCCTGTTCAGGATGACTCATGTAAACAGCTTGTAGATGACAGACAACAGGCAGATGGGGTGATAGTTGCCAATGTCGTGAATGTCTCCCTTCTTGAACAGTAGAACTGTCCTGCTGGTTTTCCATTGGGAGGGCACCTTGCATTCGGACAGGTAGCGTGTGAAGAGCTGAGCTAGTGTATTGATGAGTACCAACGGCAGATTCTTCAGGTGTTCGGGTCCGACTTTGTCTGGGCCTGGTGCTGTGCCCTTCTTTACCGATGAGATGACATGTCGGATTTCAGAAGGGAGAACGTTGGGAATGACATATCCATCCTGTGGAATTTGGTATGTGGGCAGGTGGATGTGGCTATCAAAGACATTTGAGTAGAAGTCCTGGATAATCTTCTCCATTGCCTTTCTGGAAGATGTGATAGATCCACCAGGGCGTCGGAGGGCAGTCAATTCTTTTCAATTTTCTCAGTTTTGTATGCAAACCTTTTATTAAATTCCCAAGAGCACAGCAGCAGAGGAAAAATGCACTGTTCAAGGTAACAATGGACTTTAAAAAGGAAAAAATGGGGGCCTGAGCAATAGCACAGTGGGTAGTCATTTTCCTTGCATGTGGTCAACCCAGGTTTCATTCCTGTCATCCTATATGGTCCCCTGAACACTGTGGGGAGTAATTTCTGAGTGCAGAGTCAGGAGTAACTCCTGAGCATTACAGGGTGTGACCCAAAAATCAAAAGAAAAAAAAGTAAAAGGACAAATGGTAATTGTACAGAAAGAAAAGTGACAAGTGACATGAATCTGCCTAAAAGGAAGAGATCCAAAACTATCAGAACCAGTTTCATCAGTTACAGCTTTGTCTTTCGGGAGTCAACAGCTCTCGAAAGCAACAACTCAACTTGACCACTACAGCTTGAGGCAGCACAGGGCCTCATGGACAGCTGGGGGAGGCTGGCGCTCGGCCCGCGCCGGGCCTAGCTGACCATGGAACCCCCGAGGAGGGCAGATGGGTTTTGGGGAGGGCCCGTCCGCCTCTGAGGGGTCCCGGGAAGCAGCCGGATGAGACTTCGCCCATCACACTAGCCACCATTTTTGCTGTCCGGACGCTGTGAAACGGCCTCAGACCAGATCAACAGAGCAAAAGCCAGTTCGAGCCCAGGTAGGCGGCTCAAAGAGGCGGGAATCACTGGGAAGTCGTCAGATGGAGGCGTGGTCGTCCCTTCCCCTCCATCTTGTCGGAGCCTGGCGGCCCTGCCCGCGAGCGCCCGCGGCCAGCACAGGGCCTCACGGACGGCTGGGGAGGCGGCGCTGGCTCGGCGCCGGCCTAGCTGACCATGGAACCCCGAGGAGGGCAGATGGGTTTTGGGAGTGGGCCCGTCGCCTCTGAGGGGTCCCAGAAGCAGCCGGATGAGACTCGCCCATCACACTAGCCACCATTTTTGCTGTCCGGACGCTGCGAAACGGCCTCAGACCAGATCAACAGAGCAAAGCCAGTTCGAGCCATCGCGGCCGCAAGCGGCCGCACGGTCCACTAAAATAGTGAAACAGTAATGTCTTTTAATGCATTGCAGTCAACAAAGAGCAGGAAAGTTTTTTGGGAAGGAGATATAAAGAGGAAAGAAATGACATACAGAACCCGCCAAGTGGTTGAGTCGGGAGGGGGAGGGAGGTGGGGACATTGGTGATGGGAGATGGGTTTGGGCGGAGGGTGCGTGTTGGAACACTGTAGAACCAAAGCTCTACATGAGCATCTTTCAATTAAAAAAAAGGTGGAATCTTCCACAAACATGTGGGAATCAGTGGTTGGGTAGGACAGAGAAGGAAACAGTGTGCTAATATTTGTCAAAAATGATAATACCAGTCTAGAACTGAGCATTGAATATAGGAAAAAGATATACATGATGATCTCTGAATGTATGTATTGCAATCCACAATGTGTAAGAGAAGAGATAAAGAATTTGCCATAGAGGCAGGCTGGGGGAGGGGGAGGGAAGTGGGGACATTGGTGTTGGGAAATGGGCACTGGTGGAGGGATGGGTGCTGGAACACTGTATGACGGAAACCCAAACATGAACATCTTTTGTTATTGTATATCACTCGGTGTAATAAAATATTAAAAAAAAAAAAATATGTAATGGTACCTAAAAACCTTCACTATCACTATCACTATCTTCACTATCTTCTGTTAATCATCTATTTTCTAGAGCAGGCACCAGTAATATCTCCATATGTCCTGTCTCATGATAGTAGAACCCAAAGTCATCCACTTGCTCCAGGAACATAGAGAGCCTCAAACCATTATATTAGGTCACGGGAATGACCTAATATAAGTGTTACTGGTATTTGGCATATCAAATACTACACGAGCGGCTTGCCAGGCTTGCCATGCAGGTGGCATACTGTTTTAGTCACCTCTAAATAAAGCATTTATTGATGAACCATGCGGCTACTTGTGGCCGCACGAGCTGAGCTGTGATAGTCTGGTCTGCTGGGTGGAGCTGTGAGGAGAGGGAAGTCCGGATGTGGAAAATGGTGGGCCCCATGGAGTAGGGGAGGGTGGTCTGACTTATAGTGAGGCCCTGTTGGGGTAGCAGGCCAGGGCTAGAACCCGCCATGCCTCCCTGGTGCCTCACAAGCAGCTGGGCACAGGGAGAGCACCTTTCCTTATAAAATTTAATGGGTTGCTTTAGGTTATTTTGTGATGACACTATCTCCTGAAATAAAATTTAAAAGACTCTACTATGTTGGGAATTATACCTGGCACAGCCCCTTGAGTACCAGAGGTTGAAGGACCTGTGCGGAGCACCCTAGGTCCCGATTTCTCTGGGAACTTGAGATATTGCTAGGAAATCTGACACTTTCAATAGTAACATAGATTAATTAACCTTGTTATTGCCAGCAGACAATGGCTTGAGACATTGGAAGTTAACATCTTTGTGTGTCAGCAATACTTCAACCTTGCCTTTGCTATGAGCCTCAAGAACAGTTCTCCTGAATATTTATCAAAGGCATAACAAAGGCTTTCCCTTCTCCCACCACCTGTTCGTTAGTGCACGTAGGCTCATCCTCTATTTAACCATTGCCTTCCCTAAGAAACTGTCATATGACTACGAGTCTATGGCCCAAGTTGGTGGATTTGTCTCAGCCATGCTCTGCTCAAGAGTCTTTGAGCATAAGCTAACCTAGACCAAGGGCTTCTCTCCAGATTGTCGGAGCCCAGACAGCTGCGGAACAACTACTAAGTGGTACCCGAATAAGGGAACCTGAATGGCTAAAGATTAGCATGGAGAGTCCACATACACATGGTGAGTGCAATAAAACATGGGACAACATCTGTAGAGTTAGGTTCTTTATTAATAATCAGTCATTCCTGAATGAAGGAACTCTAGAAACTGAGATGTGGAATAGAACAAGAAATAAAGGGAAAGAAAATAAGAGACTGAAAGGAATCTCCTATTGCTGCAGATGCACTGCTTTTATTGCTAGAAATTGGACCCTGGAAGGAACAGTTAAGGAAAAAGAACCAAGAAATCAAACAGAGGACTTTCTATATGAGTACTACCAGGAGACCCTGGAGAGGGTTTCCATGGTCCATATAAAGTCAGCCACAAAGGGGTTAAAAAGAGCCAGAAAATAGTTTTGCATCTGGAAACTTAAAAGTGCTGTGCTTCCTCATGTTTCTTACCAAATTTTAAGAGACTATCCAGTAGTAAAGTTTCTTGTAAAAATCTAATGGGAGAGATAAAGAACCTGCAATAGAGGCAGGCTAATGGAGGGGGGGAATTGGGGACATTGGTGGTGGGAAATGGGCAACTAATGGATGGGGGATGGGTGCACTGATGGGGGGATTGCTGCCATAGAGGCAGGCTAGGGTAGGGGGAGGAATTGGGACATTGGTGGTGGGAAATGGGAACTGATGGGGGGATGGGTACTGAAACATCGTATGACCGAAACCCAAACATGAACATCTTTGTAATTGTATATCTCATGGTGACATAATAAAATATTTTTAAAAAAATAAATAACAAAATTTTAAGTATCTAATGGGGTGGAATAAAAGTAATGTTCACCACTGGCTTAAAGCCTGAAAAACCTACTCTGCTCATCAAGCCTTCTCTGTCAACAGATCCAGCAGATTTGTATGATGAACTGGCCGAAACCAATGATTTTACTTCAGATCCAAATTCAAACTCAGATTCAAACATGCCCCTCGTAGGAGTCTCTAAAGCCTGAGAAAAACCTCGTTAGAGAAATGAAGCTGTGCTTTTGGCCAGCCTATTTGTGGCTTCTCCCTCTAAATCCTGTTCTCTCTCTGTCAGGGGCTGCCATCAGGCTAAGCCATTAATTACATCTCACTCCCAGATTGAAGGATGGCCTATATGAGCCCATGGTTTGTTAAGAAAAATGTTAACTCTCTAACTTAAAACTAGGAAAGCTGAAAATGGTAATGTCTCACTGACTTTGGTTTGCAAATGGTTTGACTATAATTGGACTTGCCAGCTTAATACCAAATGAGCTCTTTTGTCTGCTCCCCTGAGAAACAACTGTGCTACTGTATCAGACGGGGCACTACTAAACCATATCATGGACTTTTCTCTGGTCTAGTAGAGTCAGTTTATTTTTGTGAAAATCCTGCAACTCAGACTAGAGAGAATAATTTATATTGTTAAAGATCAAATTACTCGGTCCCCACCATCTTCTACATGATATACAATCATTGGTCTGCCATTAGCATAACTCTCAGGTAGATTAGCCAAAACCTTTCTTTTTAGCCCTAATGTTTTAGTAAGTAAATAAATATCAACTGACCCTTCCCCTAAGCTACCACTCTATTCCTTGACTGTAATTCCTTTTTTCTTAATATTTTCAGAGTTGTATTCAATTTTTGTTTGCCAAACTTCATAGTAGGATAGTTTGCCTTATGGTTTGTTGACAAGTATTCATCTCAATTTTCTTTAACAATATAAAAAACTACTAGAATTTACCTTTAACCAATAGTTATCATTCATAGATATGTTCTTTTAACATAAAATATGAAATAATATGAACTGCAAACTAATCATTCAACAAAAATGTTGTCTTTTACCATTCATTCTTCAAAAATTGCTATTCAATTATAATTGTAAATTTTAATGAAATTCCAATTTGTCTCCTACTACAAATAAATAAATTAGTCTTTTATCTATTTTGCTTTTTTGAGTCACAGGAAGAAATGCTCAGGGCTTACTCCTAGCTCTTTTCTTAGAGGTTCCTCTGGCAGTGCCTGAGGTACCACATAAGTCACCAGTAACAAACCTGTGTTGGTAGCAAGTAAGTCAAGAGCCTTCCCCTGCACTTTTTCTCTGGCCCCAAATTAGTCTTTTGCTGTAACTGTGCCTTGGACTTAATCTAAAATGCAATACATTATTCTCTTGGGCAACTCAACAGATCACACACAACTTTTTGAAAAACGTAGTGAACCACAATAAATTAAAATACTGACCTAAGTAATAATGCTATTCATTTTGTAGAATAATTTTAATATTGCATAACAAAGCATTTCATATGCATGTCAAATTAGCTCACACTTAATATAATATTGCATGTGAGTATATCCATATACAATTAGACTAAACAAGAGTATGATCTTGGTAATAATTTAAGTATCAAATTAATATCATATAATATTTAGAAAAACTTAGTAATGTATATTGATTGCCATCTCAAAGTTTTTATTTAACAGCAAAATTTCTGTTGATTTTATCAAAAACATGTAATTGCTAAATATAAAGATAAAAAATGTGTAGGGTTATTTTTTTTACTTGGGTAGGGTAAAAAATAAGCCATCCTCAATGGATTTATCTTTTAAACAAAAAATAAAAATGAAACAAAGATATTAGTCATTTTAAGAAAAGACAGAAATACAGTGATCCTATTTAAAGAATTCTTTTCTATTCAAGACAATGGCTTGTCTTTTTCAAACTGGACAGAGCTTTCATCTTTCAAGAAGTTTCATGACTTTTAATACCAATCTATTCTTTCTATGTCAAACAATGGTAATATATCATGCCTTCTCCAACCTACTTTTAAAGACAGAGTACTTTTCTCCCAAGTTTCCCTTAATTCAGGTTCAGCATCCTTTTCTCTCTGTATTGAAACATATTTGTTGGGGAAGGAACTATGGATTATACCCTGTTGTACTGGGGCTAGCCTGGCTCTGTTTTGAGCTCATTCCCACCCTTACTCAGGAGACCATGTGGTGCTGTGCATGGACTTGGGTCTTCTGATGCAAAGAAAGTGCCTTAATACATAAAGTATCTTTATGTTCCTGGGCAAAGCCTTGAAAATGAAAATATCAAACAAATGCCTTTAAGTTATCACTATCCATAATTCCCAATAAATCAAAGGCCTTTGTCATTAACAGTATTTATACTGCTAGTGAATATTTTAGTAAACAAAAGGAACATTTACTGAAACTTATTTTAAAAACAAGAGAGTTTACCAAACCTCAAACTGAAAATAGCAACTGTTTATCAAAGCTTATTTTTGTGGAGACTTAAAAAATCACAATTAGAAACTATGATACCACGTTTTTTTTCATGTGGAATAATGTCTGTTGAAATAGAAAGAGAAACAGTATCAGTGAGAGCCAGGGAAATAATTTAAAGGGCAATAGTGAGTGGCTTATTTACAGGACACCAGCATTCAATCCCCGGGACCATTACACGTGGTCTCCCAAATAACCCCAATAATCTCAAGAGCAACCATCAATCATTAAGCTGGATGAGTTCCTGAGCACTGCTGTGTCCCCAAAACTAAGCAAAGAAGCCTTACTTCTTATATATACCATGCTAATAATTGAGGACTATAAGAATTAATATTCTTATTATAAAGACTTCTCAAAGCACTCAAAACTTCTAAGGATGTCTCCAAGCATCATACTACCAATAACTAAAGTATACAATGTGAAATATATAAGATGAATTTGATTTTATCACCACATCTTAGCAAACATTTTAAACCAAAATAAACACTTTCTATTTTTATATCAGATGACATATTCTGGTACCTTGTAATATGCATTAACCCCTTTCACTATATCAAGTTTCTACACTTTTTTAGGCAATCGTTTTCCTTCAAACCAAATAAATGAAGTAAATACGTAACTAAGTATAGTAGAATTAAAATTCCATAACATGGCCTGTCCTCCGCCAGGCTGCCAGAAGTCAGAAAACCTCCACGCCCAACACAAGTACAGTCATCTTCTGGTCCAGACTCCACAGCTGGACACAGCCAACCCAAGAGAGAAGCCAAATTCAAGCCCAGGCATGTGGGACTCATGCGACTATGCCAATCAGGATTTTAGGGAGCCTGGACTGGGGCCATTCCCCACACCCTGATTCTCTCCACAAAGGCCTGGAGGCCCCACCCAGAACTGCTGCTGGGGCTGTCAGCCAGACACCACATATTCAGGTGCAGGGTGGAGTCTCTGCCTGTTTGCCCTGTGCTCGACTGATGAAGCATCTTGGGGTGGGGGCAGGTTGTTTTTCCTCGGCCTGCCCTTCACCAGGCTCCCAGAAGTCAGAAAACCTCACGCAACACAACCCTCAGTCATCCTCTGGTCCAGACTCCACAGCGGAACACAGCCCAATCCCATAGCATGTGGGTGCTTTGCGCCCGCGATATCTCAAAACCTGGTATACCACAAACGTGTGGGAGTCAGGAGGTTAGGTAAGACAGAGAAGAGAACAGTGTGCTGATAATCCTTGAAAATGATGATACTATCTGAGAACCAAACATTGAATATAGGCAAAGAGATACACATGATAACTTCTAAATGAATGTATTACAATCCACAATGTGTAAGAAAGTGAAGTGAGGAGAGAGAGATAGAGATGATAGATAGATAGATAGATAGATAGATAGATAGATAGATAGATAGATAGATAGATAGATAGATAGATAGATAGATAGATAGATAGATAGATAGATAGATAGATAGATAGATAGATAGATAACGAGAGAAAGGAGATAAAGAACCTGCCATGGAGCCAAGATGGAGGAAGGGGGAGGGAAGTAGGGACACTGGTGATGGGAAATGGGTGGTGCTGGAACACTGTATGAGTGAAACTCAAACATGAACATCTTGTAATTTTATATCTCATGGTGGTATAATAAATATTCAAAAACAAAAACCAAAATTCCATAACAGTATTGAGGATAAAATAATTTTTAATATTTCAAAGGATAAAAATAGTTAAGTGGATATTGAGACCCCAATGAATATCTGACAAACACTATGGAAATCGAGAACAAAATGATGACACATATGTGAATACATGCGCGAGTACGTGCACACACACATGCACACACACACACACACTTTCTCAGGTTATAAACAGAATGAGAATTTCACTCCTCTTCTACAATTGACCATACCACACACACCACCCAAGTAACAATATTTTTCTCATATTGCCCCCAGTACCACCTACTCTGATCCATTCAGCCATCTACTCACACCTTTTATTGAACAGACATCCTTCACATTTTATTTTATTATTTTTTATTTTTGGGTCACACCCAGCAATGATCAGGGGGTTACTTCTGGGTCTTTGCTGAGGAATTACTATTGGTGGTGCTCGAAGGACCATATGGGATGCAGGGAATTGAACCTGAGTTGGCTGCATACAAGGCAAGCGCCCTAACCACTGTGCTAATGCGCTGGCACCCCTTCTCTACATTTTATGCTTTCAACATCTTGGTCATAAATGTACTGAACTTATTTTTGGGGGGTCACACCTGGCAATGCTCAGGGGCTTCTCCTGGTTCTGCACTCAGGAATTACTCCTGGTGGTGCTCGGGGGGACCATATGGGATGCTGGGAATCGAACCCAGGTTGGCACCGGCCGCCACGTGCAAGGTAAAAGCCCTACCTGCTGGACTATCGCTCCGGCCCCAAATGTACTGCACTTATTTGTGATGATTTAATCCTGAATATTAATTGCACTCTTGACCTATTTGATTACAGTATCTAGGAGCAGTGACAATGAATTGCCACTTAAATAAGGACAATAAATTGTCAATTGATAGTGATGATATGCAGAGGAAAACATAGTTCTAAAAATATCTACATAGAAAAAATATTTTGTGGAGAGGAAAGAATATTTTCAGACTATTGAAGGAAAATAATAATTGATATTCTATACAGTATCATGAAAGAGAGAAGGAAAGTTATATTTTTAGACATCTCTAAGTAAATGTAAGAAACAGTGAATCATGAAAAAATATTTATGAACAAATATACTACAGAAAATAAAATAGTAACTCTTAGTAAAATAGCTAGCAAGAAAATGAGACTTAATAAGTTTTAGTGTAACTAACTTTGTCACAGTCACTGTCACTGTCTTCCCGTTCATCATCGATTGGCTCGAGCAGGCACCAGTAACATCTCCATATATCCTGTCTCATGCTAGTAGAGCCCAAAGGCACCTGCTTGCTCCAGGAACATAAAGAGCCTCAAACCATTCCATCATGTCATGGGAATGAGGTCTAAAATTGTTACTGGTATTTGGCATATCAAATACGACAGGGGTAGCTTGACAGGCTCTGCCATGTGGGTAGCATATTCTTGTAGTCATCTCAAAATCCAGCATTTATTGATGAACCAGCGGCCGTGAGCCGGGCTATAATAGGCTGGTCTGCTGGGTGGAGTTCTGACGAGGGGGAATTCTGGATATGGAGAATGGAGGCTCTCATGGAGTGGGGGGTCATCTGGCTTGTTGCAAGTCTCTGCTGGGGTGGCGGGCCAGGGCTAGAACCCGCCATCCCTCCTGGGCGCCTTGTGAGCGGCTGGGGCACAGGGAGAGTCATTCTGATCCTTATATCTCAGAAAGAAACTCTGGCAGCACTGACCCTGGAACCTTCTAAGCAGTCCACACTCCTCTTCTGTGGCATGGGCCCAGGGAAGACAGTCTCCTGCAAACGCAGCATCAGACAGGGCAGCTGCCCACGATGGACATTTTATGTGCTTCCAGAGCCTTCAGGGAAGCGCATGGAAAGGTACAGCAGACTCCCACTCAGGCCAGACCCCACTCAGTTAGTACAACTAACTTTGTACTTTAGAAATTGCTTTTATTCATAAAAGGTAAACAAAATTCTAAACGGTATTGCAGGAAGGTTACAGATCTCAGTGCCTTACAAGCGTGTTTAGAATAAAATACTGAAAATTTCTATATCCATATAAGTATGTAAGTTAAAATATTCTTTAAAAATAAAGTCCATAAAACATAATTCATAACTTTCAGGTATACATAGGATAAACTAAAGTCAAAGTTAAATTCTGGTTTAAAAATTACTAAAATTATCACATCAAGACGTATTACCCTATTTAAAAAATTGTGACAGAGGAACATACTATAATATAATTATTTAACTTTACTCTGTCATGTTTGGAAATAATTCTTCTATGTTTAGACCCCTTTGAGCTTCTTGATTTCATATTCTTTTCTAACTCAATGAAAGTCTGAAATTGCTTGATGAGAAAGAAGTTTTATTTGAAATTGAAGGTTATACTGTTGAGTTTATATTTAGTTTGGAGAACCTTTAGGAGTGAAATACTATTTGGGCCAATAAGTCTGCCCTTTTTTTCTGATTCCAATCTCACCTTTCCGCTTTTCATCATATCCTCAATTCCCCTTATTTAATGCCAGCAAATCCTGGTGCTCTCAAATTTCTTTATGCCCTCTGCTTCTCCAATCATTTCTGATAACATGATTAGACATAAGATCATAAACACAGAGCATAAGTGCCTGAACTATAGCAAAGGACATAGTCTTGAAGTCTTAATAATCACACTCCAGAGATCAAATCAATAGTTGAATCTCCAAAATGCCCTGTATAGCCCTATTCAATGTGATAGCCTAAGAATTGCAAGATCTACTTCGAAAATAAAAGCACATGCCTAAAGCAAGGAATTTCTTCTAATTCCAATAACTCAAAACCATAAAGTTTTGTTATAATAATATGTTTTAAAGAAGGCATTCTAGATAATATAACATAGAAATAGGCAAATCTGTCTTTACACAGAAACTTTATTTTATTTATTTGTTTGTTTCTTTTTTGGGTCACACCCGACAATGCTCAGGGCTTACTCCTGGCTCTGCACTCAGAGCAGTGCTCGGGGAACCGTATGGGATGCCGGGATCGAATCTGGGTAGGCCACATGCAAGGCAAATGCCCTACCCACTGGACTATCGCTCAGCCCCTTACACAGAAACTTTAAAATCTTAAACCATAACTAAATTTTCTATCCTAACAAGATTTATTCTAAATTAAGATATGAGATTATTAGATTCAAGTCATCTTCAAAATCACAACAAAAACCACAATGAATTTTTCATGCTAATTATTTAATTACTTTTCCTTAGAGCTTAAATATTCTATTTATTCCAAAATTTTATTTATTAAAGCATCATGAGTTAAAAAGTTGCTATAATTGAATTTTTCACATACAATATTCCATCACCAATCCCACCACTGTAACTTCCCATCAACAGTGTTCCCAGGTTCCCTCTCCTACCCAACCCCACGGTCAAGACCCAGCCTGCCATCATGACAGGCATCCATTATGTTTGGTTTTAAAGTTTGGGTCTCATGATTATGCATTGTTGACTCTATGGTTTGTATTTTTAGCTCTACCATTCCCTAAAACCACCAATGCTCCTGAACCCCTTGTCCCCTATCCCCATTACTTCTTACCCACCTCCCTCTCCTTTATCCCTTTCATTCTATTTCTTTCCTTCTCCTCCCTATACTCTGGGGCCAAGTGTGATCTAAGCATCACTCTTTTAAATCATTGAACTGACTCATCCAGTTACTCTAAATACTACATATAAGTGGTGTCCTGTGTTTGTCCATCTTCTGACTTACCTCATCTAATCTGAAATCTTTTATTTGTGTTAATATAATTTTAGATACATGAACATAAAAGATTACTTGATATAAAATACCTTGAAAACCAATATTTTAATTCAAATTCTTAGTGGTATAAATTAAAACAATTAAAACTTAAATCTATTGATTTACCAAAGCATGATGGCTTAATAGAAAATAATTATCCTAGAAGATAAATAAGTATGAGAAATAAATTTATATTTGAGCCAAGGATTAAATATTTTTATAATACAGTAACCTAAATTTTCAGTTTAAAATTTTAGTTTAATTGATTTATATGGTACTATATATATTTAAACTGATTAAAAACAGACAAGAATAAGTGTGGAGGAAGGCAGGGAGAAACAAAAATAAGTGTGCCCATTTATAATTCTGGAGTCTGAATTGATACGGACTTCAAAAATATTATACAAAGAATCACAAATCAGAACATTCCACGGTTTTTTTTTTTGTTCTCAGGGGAATGGGCTTCTCCCAGTGACAATCAGGGTCTATTCACAGCTCTGTGCTCAGGAGTCACCTGTGCTGATGCTCAGGAAACCATATACAGGTCCAGGGATTTGAACTAGGGTTGGAGGGATGAAAGCCCAGAACCTTAACACCTGTACTATCTTTCTAGTCTCCACAGTACTATATTAGAATAAATATCACATACATTATATAAATGAAAATACATATATATCATTTTCTATATATTAATGATATGATAGAGATCTAGTCTATTTGAATCAGTTTGGTTTTTTTTCTTAAAGTAGCAGATCAAAGACTTTCACATCAAGTAAATTATAAAAATCATGAAATTCATTGTAGTTTTTAACTATTTATGATCTCTAAATATAAAAGTTCCAGATAAAACTGTCTGTTTTTCTATAATATAAGTAACTTGAATTTACTTATATTTACTTATAACACAGTTTGGATGTGTGGATACTGCTATATATGTTTGTCCACTTTAAAATTCAGAAAATAGCACATGAAAATAGTACCTATTCTAATGATGAGCAATTTAATCACATCTTTTGACTGTTTCCATTAGACAGGAAAAGTTAAAACTTCCAGGTAGAGGCATAATAATTATAATGAGAAAATTAAAGAGAAAGAGAAAGGAAAGGAAGGGAGGAAAGAAGGAAAAGTTGTGGGGAGAAAAAAAAGACAAAATGGAGAGATTCTAAGCTTTAGCTTTTCATCTACTATGATTAGTCAGTGACACCATAGATTTAAATTTTGGTTTAGTAATTTAGTATCCTATTCACAGAATGGGAAATAAAATATTTTCTAGACTTTTCAGGCCCTAAACTATTATAACCCTTCCTGAAGAAATCTTTCCTGTTCTGCAGAAATCGAAGCATTTCATAGATATGGTGATGATTTTTTCTTTAATTATTCATTACAGCCTAGTTTTCAGAGCCTTCTTATTATTTATGCAGTTCTTTTTAACACACATGGTTTCTAAATGCAGTTCTTTTATCTAACAGAACTGGTGAACAAGGCCCAGAATCAATGAACCAAATGATGGAATCCAAATGATTTTACTTTATGAAAACTCAAAAGTCAGTCATATGGCACTTGTGCTAGACCTAGAGGATGAATCAAATATCAACACAGAAAAACAATATCAAACAGATAAAATACAAAAAGACAGATATACGGAGTGTTTATTACAATAAAAAACAACAGGAAACACAGTTTGATGAAGTTAGAAAAGGAGAGAACAAGGCCAAGTTAATGTGAATTCCCTTGAGTTCTATTATAATACCTATATTTAATATATATAACCAAAGGGAAGAAAAAACTAAAATGGTTTTCTAAAATAAAGCATGTTAAAATCATTACCAATATTTTCACCAAAAATCATCTTTTTAAACCTCAGATCTCCCAGATGAAGCATGATTCACATGCATGAAACATGTTTCACTTTCATGAAGCATGTCAGATGTCTGACACTGCTAACTCTACAAATAACTACAGTTGCTTTAGTAACTCTAGATAAGTTCAACAGACGCATCACCCAGCAGAGATCATTCCATATGTTAAACAAATGCTTCGCATTAAAAAAAAACATGAAGTATAGATATCACACACACACAAAACACAAACACACACAGATGAAAATTGCATTAGTGTTAGCAGCACATAGAATAACTAAAGCTTGTGACATTTGATTTGAACAGACTGTGAAATCTAGAGGAGTAGCAAGTACATTGTGGAGAATGCCTGGAAGAGCATTCATAACTTACTATCATAACAATAAGATAATTTTCTGTCCTGTAGAAAATAAAAGGTGACCCCATGTCCTGTACTGGGGAGTACAACTAGTGAGAATAGATCAAAAGGGCTTGGAAAACAAAAGTATTTCAAAATATTGAGGACCAAATAAGAATATTTCAATGCAGATGTTGAAACCATACACTCACACACTCACATCTCTCATGCGATACTTATAGATAAAAATATGGCCCAGAGAGATGAACCAAAATGACAAGTAACAAAGTCAAGTGTAACCCGTTAAATTCCAGGAGCGAGAACCGGACTACAATCAAAAATCACTTCTTAACACCCCCACCCAGTAAGGGATCCTGACGACAGTTTATCCTGTCAGTTTATCCATATGGCTTATATGTCCTTGTCTCTTGTGTGCTGTGAGGGTGAGAATAACAGCTCAGTCTTTTTTCTGTCCTAACTCTGCAACCAAGAGAGAGTTTATCTTCAAAGCTTCATGCATATGTGGAGTTGACTTCACTGATGTTAATATTGAGATCAACAAGTTACTATAATGTAATAAACCTTTGGAAAGTGTGATTTTTTGCATATAAAAAGGGACATTAGTCACAAAACAGAGTGAACAATAGCAAACTGCTATACTGGCAGCTCATTATAAATATTTCCAGGGCATTTATTCAATATCCTCATTTAGCACATGGTCATATGGAAATCTCTCTTTTAAGTAAGGGATTAAATCATACATAAAGTTTGTGCTAGATTCTTAGAGTTCCCCCATGGAGATGCAATGTTATCTTGGACAAGCTACCTCCAGTACCATTCACAGCTGAATTCTGCTGTAATATGAGTGGCCTCTGTCTACAGGAACCAGAAGAACTACCCAACTGACTTCTAAGAAAACATGGCCTCATGGTGTTTAAAGAACATAGGGGTTGTTTTCATCACAGCAATAAAAAATACTGAAGTTCGAACTTTTATTTACCCCTACCACCAGCTAGAGTGATTAGCAAATAGACACTGAAGAACATTAATAATTAAACAAATTACTCTAACACAATAAGCCAGCAAAAATGATATGTACTGTTTAACCTTTCCTAATTTTACATATGATCACATTACTGCTTGAGCTACTGTTTATTCACATCAGTTCCAATTAATATATCATTCGGATTCTATAATTATGAAATTAACAGTTATAGATAAACTGATTATGATTCAGATTAGACAATCTGAACGGCATTCAGATAAATATTCTGAAAACATTTTTCAGAAAAATATCTTCTGAAATTTATTTTTACCAGAACCTGAATGTCATATCAGTGACTCAGATATTGTTTGTGAGATAAATATTTGGTAAAGTTACATAATCAATAACTGAAATTATTAGGAAAGGTTAAAAGTGAAAATACAAAGGATGTGTCAGGACACATACTTAGGTCATCGAGGCTGGAATATACTACTAGTGTCAGACTTGAATGTGGATTAATGAAGACAGATTGCAGCATAAAATTTTAAATAACTAATCAAAAATCAAGACAGGTAATGTAACATACAAATTTCTAAAATTGAGATCCCCATATCTACTCTGACTTCCCAGGTGTTCCTAAGTATTATCTTGTCATATCCATTTGGATTCAAGACTATACTCTAGACTTAGCAGTTTTCCACATAATTTATTATTCATGTGTTTACTACTTAGTTGTGGATAAGGAAACTGTTATTTCAGAGTTTATAACACAACTTAGGATAAAAATTTAATTCTTTTCATTTCCGCTAAGTATGCAAAAGGATCTGTGCCGCATATATTCTCTCCTGTTACAGCAATCAATTATAATACATATAACAAACCATAAAAATTATGATAGTAGTAGTTTCTAGATAAGCAATTACAGTAAATATTTAGTTAAAGTTGCATTGTTAAAGAATTTGGGTGTTTTGTGATACATAATAAAGAAGAAATATCACAGATCAAACACTCTAAATAGGGCTGGAGCAGCAGTACAGTGATTCGGGTGTTTGCCTTGCATGCAGCTCACCTGGGTTCAATACCAAGCATCCCATCTGGTCCCCCTAAACATAGGCAGGGTAATTCCTTAATGCTGAGCCAGGAGAAACACTTGAGCATGTGACCCAAAAGAAAAGCAAAACCAAAACAAAGCAAACAAAAACATTTTAAGTATAATCACTCCTAGCTAGCTATCAGTCTCACTATATCAAGATATATAGACAATACCATAAAAGACAAATATGTAACAAAAGCTAGTCACATAAAACATAAATTTACAAAATAATACTTTAAATATTTTTCAGAAATTTATTTTACCAAGCTATTTCCAAGTTCCACATAATTTTTTTTGTTATTATTGTTTTGACTGTGCTCAGGGCCTACTCCTGGCACTGTAATCAAGCATCACTGCGGGGAGAGCTGGGGAACCATAAAGGAAGACAAAAATAAGTCTTTCTTGCCCATGAACAAGCAAACACCTTACTTGTTGTCCTATCTGTCCAGCCCTCAAAATTCTACATAATTTAAAATATATCTAAATATTGTGGTTAATGTATATAACATTTTATCTCTTTCATTGTCTCACATTTCATTGTCTCATCACATATTTTCTTTCCCACATCAGAGTTACTCGATGTGCAATATGTAATAAATATGACTCTTGCTGAGAGTTCCCTTAAACATTACAAAACTGAACCACATATTCTCTCGCTACTGCCCTGCAGTTAGTATTGTAGTAAGGATTAGTTTAAAAGAGAGATCATTGCTTTACATCTTCATACACAATCCCAAGAGAAAAATATATATCAGATATTGTCTCAGACTTAATTGATCATGGCTTTACAATTCATTCCTCCAGAAATAACATTCAAAAAATTTACTCTCCGAAAATGCTTCCTATTTGAAATGTCTGTTAGGTTTACCTTTTTATAGCATCATGAAAACACAGAAGTTACATAAATGCTTTTTTCTTACCATGACAAGAACTCTCAATTTCTTCATATCCTGTACTGCAAATACATCTTCCAAGAGGAACCAGCCAATCTCCATCAGCTCCACAATATAGTTTAGGAGTATCACGCTCCTCTGCACTCTTCACACAAGACCCTCTTACTTCAACCAAAGAGGAAGAGTCAACTCTTGGAATAGTGTCAGGAAACATGGCTAAGTTACGTACGGTAAGGGGCACTTTTTTGTAGAAAACACGAACAGATACCAAGGCAATGCATGCCCCAATGTCTTGAAAAGCCAGATAAAATCCTTTCCTTTCTATGGGTCCAACCTCACGAATTTCAGTGTTGAGTTTGAGAATACGGTCACCCAAATCCATCTGGGTGAAACTTTCATCTGCAGCAATTGTGTCAATCTTTGTATACTGGCTTGGTTTGAATTTGATTCCATGGGACTCATCTGATTCCACATAGTACAGATTAAAAGTTTCTTTGCAAGTTCCCAAGACCCAAGGGATGCTGTTACAATCTCTCAGTGTGAACTTCATTTCCACATAAATTTTTCTGAGCTGCATCTCGAGAGATCCAATTAGTACGTAGCCAATTGTTTTGATTTGGTTCCATTACATTGCATACCTGGTATGTGTGAATAGGCCTATTGTGTTCATCCATTTCCCGTTATGGCATCCCACTGCAAAAGGAAACAAACAAAACTAAAAGTCTTGTCAAACAGTGATTACACAGCATTCATTTACAAAATTGGAATAATAATAAAAGACAAATATGTAACAAAAGCTAGTTTCATAAATCTTGACAAAATTAATAAATGAATATTTACAATGAATCAGGCCCAATCACAGTACACCAGTTTTTACCCACATCTAGAAAAGGCTGAATAATGTGAGTTAAGCCTACTAACATATGTGTTGCATTACCAAGGACTACTTTATTTAATTTCAGTTTCCTCAACTATTGAAAGGAATTGAAAACATTTCCTGTTCCTGTTCAATTAAATTAATTGAACAGGAGATGAATTAGTTAACATATATAAATCTCCTGGTACGCTATACAAACTTTAAATAACATCCATTAGCTAATCAAAAAAAACTAAATTACTGACAAATGTACTCCAGTGACCTGTCTGTCCACAGACACAATATGCCACAAACTGAGGTATATTTACTTCTATTTCATTAAATATTTACAAGTGGCATTTTTGTATGTTTTGAGTCACTCTGCTCATGCTCGGGCTTACTCCTAGCTCTACAATCAGGTTTCATTCTTGGTAGCAGAAGGAGACTACAGGGGGTGCCTGGAATAGAACTTGTGTGTGCCATGTGTAAGGCAAGCACTTTCCTGCTGTACTGTCTCTCCAATCCCTACACAAGTGTCTTTTGATAGCAAAAATTTATGAATCAAATTTTATATTTATTCAGGAATTATTTACCATTACTATTCTGAACACTGAAAATACAAAAGTCAACCAATGAGAATGAACTGCCTGTTTTAAGTACATATAGAATAAGGATAATAATAAATGAGCAATCTAAAAAATATGGTGGAAACTACAATGGTAAAAATAGAGAGGTGAGTAAAGGAGCTTGATGTTTTAAAATGATAATAATCTCTGTGGTAATAACATTCAAAACCATCTTTGATGTAAGAAAAACTTAATGAGGAATAACATAGTAAGTACATAAACCTTGAAGCAGGACAGTACAGATATACTTTAGGAACGATATGAATTGGCTCTGGAAGCTCAGTAAGCAACAACATCAGAGAAAAGAGAAGAGATAAAAAGAAAAAGCTCTATAAGCATTTTAAATATCTTTAGAGAATAAAATTATCTTTATAAAGAGTATTGACTTATGTTTACATAGCAAGCATTTGTTTTTTTATTAAAATATAAAAACTTTATCCTATTTGATAAAATTAAAATAAATATAAAATAAAATAATGGTAATTAATATGTATTATTAGTATTTATGTATCTAAAATTTGTATGATTATAGTTAGAAATTTAGTATTTGTTACAAATAGGTATTTATTTTTATGCCTATGCTATGCATATATATAAATAGATAGTATATTTGTAATACTTTTTAATAAGTGAAAAAGTACCCTGATATCTTTATAACCTTTCTAGACATACATACTATATTATAGTTTATAATTTCTATTAAGGTACAGCAGAAATGATAAACTATTTCTCTAGTTAGTATCTATTTCTTTTCATCATACATCGATGATATATAGTAAGATTATTTAATGTATTCTTGTAGTTTCTTAGTTTTTAACTGGTTGTGGAGAGTCACTTAATCAAGGTCAGTTGAATTTCAACTACTATAGTTTCTAACAGAATTTAGAACTTTCCTCCATCTACAGAACTGTTATGACATTAAATACTGGCTGACATAAATACCGCTATGGCACTAAATACTTCAATATTCCACTGTAAATTTCCACAATTATTTTATTATTCATCAAGCAAATTTAAAAGTGACCAGTATCTACAATTTTGTAAGTTGATTCCTTGAAATTCAGAGATAGTTTTCCAGAAGAAACATTTCAGGCAGAGAGGGAATGTTCCTTAGAAACTATGACTGTAATATAATCAAACATATCCATTGTTTATCAGGGCTGATTAGATGATCTCAGGCAGACCCATAAAATCACCCATCTTAACATTGTTATCCCTGCATATAATGAGCATTGTCACTTTTGCACTTACAGACAAACAAGCTCTATATTAACATGTTAAATTGCAAACTAAGCCTTCATAATATAGTTAGTAAAATCACATTACAACTGTCAAGATCAAGGTCCAAAATTATATGTATTTTACCCACTAGAGGCATATTTTCTCATTCATTATTTAGATAAATTTCTAATCAGATTTGTTTCTTTGTGTATGTGTGCAATTATTATTGATTATATTCTCCTATTTTTCTGATTTTTTAATTCTGTATTCTCTAATTTTCTTAAGTAAAACCAAAAACTTTACTCCCTTATCCCAATCTTCTGTCTTTAACTACTCTACTTATGTCCTTCATCTGTTACCTGCTAGTCATGTTATCTCCTAATCAGACAGAGCAAGGTACAAGTTTAAACCTTCTGATAGCTTTGGATTTTGTACTGTAAGTGAAATATTACTTTTATCTATCCTTTATGTCCATTGCATATTTCTCTGTTAGAGCAATGATTTTTTGTAAAGATACAGGAAGACTATTAATGCTATACTTTTGTAATTTAGGAGTTAACTGACTCCTGAAATATTTCCTTCTGGTCATCCATCCGGGCACATCTCTTTGACTCCACCATTCTCCCTGCATTAACATACGCCTCAGAGACCTGGGCCCTATGAAAGCAGGGGATGAGAATGCCATTCGTTCTCCCAGAGAGGAATCAAAAGAACTATGCTTGGAATATCACGCCTCACTCAAGTGAGAGAAGGAATCCGGAGTTCTGACCTCCATCGCTATTCCAGAATCATGGATGCTGTCTCGCTTGCCAAGGCATGGAAATCAGATGGGCTGAACATGTAATGCAATTTGGAGACAACCCTGGACTAGAGCCATTACGGACTGGATCCCACGGGATGTCAAAAGATCACGTGGCCGCCCACCTACAAGATGGTCAGATTTCCTTGTCAAGACCCTGAAGGAACGGTTTGAGACTCTTCATATTCCTGAATCAACCAGATGCCATTGGGCTACATTGGCATGTGATGAGAGTCCAATGGAAATGTTATTGGCACCCACTCGAGCAAATCAATGAATAACGGGATTCAAGTGATCAAGTGATCATCCATCATACTCACCAGATTTAAGCTTTGTTGCCCCTCAGATTGACCTTAGTTCCTTACACCCCAAGAGGAGGGTCTCACGACGGGACTAAGATGGACCCATAGCGAGTCATGAGTTAAGCTACCTTGGATCGACATGGGACTGGCTAAGTGCCATAAATGTAAAAGTTAAGGACACAGTCATTGAACAGACCCT
Organism: Cryptotis parvus; assembly: GCA_021461705.1. Taxonomy (NCBI): domain Eukaryota; kingdom Metazoa; phylum Chordata; class Mammalia; order Eulipotyphla; family Soricidae; genus Cryptotis; species Cryptotis parvus. The sequence continues at coordinate 22,564 of JAJIBD010024185.1, forward strand.
GACATGACCCATTAAATGTGACTGAGTAAGGACCCTGTCAGCGTTAGAAAAAATTAACTTGAATTGAAGACTGTAATCCAGCCTATGGAGATGTCCCCAGGAAAAGCCACCCTTTGCTCTGAGTCCAGAGACACCAGTTAAGCTTATTCAGGGTATCGATAAAAGTCTGTTATCTCTCTTACTGTGTTTATACAAAATGACTAGAAATATTATTGAAAAACAAATTTATCATGATTGTTTACAGGTTGCAGGGTGGCTGTGGATGATCCGGGCTGTGATAGTCTGGTCTACTGGGTGGAGTTGTGAGGAGAGGGAAGTCTGGATGTGGAAAATGGCAGGCCCCATGGAGTAGGGAGGGTGGTCTGGCTTGTTGTGAGGCTCTGCTGAGTGGCAGGCCAGGGCTAGGAAACCACCATGCCTCCCGGGTGCCTCATGAGCAGCTGGGCACAGGGAGAGCAAGTAGCCAGCTCTGCCCCATGTCTGAGAATCTCTGGTTCAGCATACCGGGGCGGATTGAAAAAAACTGCTGCAGGGTGGCTGTGGATAATCCGGGCTGTGATCATTTTTTTTTCAATCCGGCCCAGGTATGCTGAACCAGAGACTCTCAGACATGGGGCAGAGCTGCAACTTGCCTCCCCTGTGCCCAGCTGCTCGTGAGGCGCCCGGGAGGCATGGCGGGTTCTAGCCCTGGCCTGCCACCCAGCAGAGCCTCACAACAAGCCAGACCACTCTCCCCTACTCCATGGGGCCCGGCATTTTCCACATCCGACTTCCCTCTCCTCACAACTCCACCCAGCAGACCAGACTATCGACAGCCTGGATCATCCACAGCCACCATGCAGCAGTTTTTTTTTTTTCAATCCGGACCAGGTATGCTGAACCAGAGACTCTCAGACATGGGGCAGAGCTGCTACTTGCTCTCCCTGTGCCCAGCTTCTTGTGAGGCGCCGGGAGGCATGGCAGGTTCTAGCCCTGGCCTGCCACCCAGCAGAGCCTCACAACAAGCCAGACCACCCTCCCCTACTCCATGGGGCCCGCCATTTTCCACATCCGGACTTCCCTCTAGTCACAATTCCACCCAGCAGACCAGACTATCACAGCCGCCGGCGCCACTAGTGACCGCAAGGTTCATCAATATATGCTTTATTTAGAGGTGACTACAACAGTATGCCACCTGCATGGCAAGCCTGGCAATCTGCTCATGTAGTACTTTATATGCCAAATACCAGTAACATTTATATTAGGTCATTACCGTGACCTAATATAATGGTTTGAGGCTCTTTACGCTCCTGAAGCAAGCGGATGCCTTTGGATTCTACTAGCATGAGTCAGGACATATGGAGATATTACTGGTGTCCGCTCTAGCAAATAGATGATTAACGGGAAGATAGTGATAGTGATACAGGTTACCAGTAAAGGAAATGAGAAAGTGATAAACCAACAAGATGGAATCTGGCCCTTGGGTGGATCTCCTAAAAAGAATCTAAAATGCTTTAGGGCCTTGATGGAATTTTGCCCTAAGATAGATCCTCTAGAAGATTGTCCCTATGGAAAGCACACTATATCTGTTCATGTTTACCACCTATCTCTAACTCCCTACCCCATTGTTATCCCTGAATATAATGTGCATTATATTATCTCTAACTCCCTACCCCAATCCTTGATGATATCTCTATAACTAGCTAACTTTACTTGAATTAAACTGCCACTATTACCAACAAGCCTGTGGCTGTTCCTTCAGCCTTTGCTTGGGGTATGGTCATGGGCCCAAACACTTCAGAGGACCCCAGCCAACCAAAACAGACAACCATGTAACAGTCAACTAGGTTACTGAAAATGAAAAACACTCAAGCTAGTCCATCAAATAATTCCTTTGGCTATCACCACTAGGTCTATGAAAATCTGTCTTCACTTTTCTGTTGACACAATGGTGTAACCACTTTTGGTTTCACATGCAGGATTTAAGTCAATATTTGTGCAAGTTGTTAAATTTTTTAAAAGAGGTCACTCCGGGAAATGCGTGGCCTGGTGCAGTTCTCACAGTGTGATACTCATGGGTCAACAGAGCTGGACCCTACAGTGCTGGGGGCTGTGAAAGAAGGAATTCAGGGCCTTTTATATACTTGGTTTGTGCTCTACCACTTAATCAATCTACAGGCACTTTTAAAAAATTAGTCAAGGATATAGCTCAGGGATTAGGTGCAGATGTCTTAAGAGCATGTCTTAAGACCAATTTTATTCTCAGAATTTCTGACGAGACTCTTAGCACTTGTAGGACTAGTAACAGAGCATTGTTATGTCCTGTCATTGAACTATCTCACATAATCAGTAATGCATTGATCAGAATAAACCTGTGATTACCTGAGCATCACTCCAAAATTTTAATTTTTGTGGGAGAACAACAGCTCCAAAATTTTGATTTTTTGTCAGTTTATGACCTATGTATCATCAGATATTTTTAAGTACACAGTTACAAGGCTGCTCATGATCGGATTTCAGTCAAACAATATTCCAATACCCACTCCTACCAGTATACATTTCCACCACCTATTCCATGGTTTCCCTCCCATCACGTCCCACCACCACCAATACTCAGCCTGTTTCTATGGCAGAATTTACTTTTTTGGAAAAGGAACAGCAGAATATGGAAATGTGGAGTATTCTAAATGTCATATTCTTTAAAAGTAGATGGTATAATTGAGTAACTCAATAGCAAAGCTAATTACAGACTGTTTATATTCAAAGTGCAATTTCTACAATTATAAAACTTAAACACATCCAAATATTGCACACGAATCTAAGAAATGGCTCAAGTGGATGTGATATATGCTTTGACACGTTACTGAAGTCTGCAGTTTCAATATACAGCATCAAATGGTCCCCAAGCACCTTTGTTGTTGCCCTCCCAATAATTTTTCCCATTTGTGAAACAGGCATGTTGCATGCCTGTTGTTGCTATTGTTGTTGTTGCCATTGTTGTTGTTGTCATTGTTGTTGTTGATGTTGTTGTTGTTGTTGCTCTAAACCTGGTGGTGCTCCACACTTGGATATTCTTAGCTCTGTGCTTGAAGAACTTCCCTAGCATTTCTTAGGTAATTTTGAAGTCCTAGGTATTAAACTGGCATCAATCACATGCAAAGCATGTACCTTAAATCCTGTTCTCTCTCTGACTCTTTATAGTGTTTTAAATAGGTCTGGAAAACTTTGTCCACTGGAAATATTTAGCTAAGCATGGCAAAGGTTTGTGCAAATAATTCAGTGCTTCATAGTACTGAAGACTATTTCTCTACTGATAGATCTCTTTAGGGTGGAACTCGATGAGCCGGGCGCTGATAGGCTGGTCTGCTGGGTGGAGGTCTGAGCCGGATTTAAGAAAGTCTGCTGCAGGGTGGAACTCCGATGAGCCGGGCGCTGATAGGCTCCTGCTTCTTCCCAACCGGTGTCCGCGACTCAGATCCTCCTTCAGCGTCACAAAGAACTTGAGGGAAATCTCGGCCACGTGGGAGCAAGCTGGAGGAACAGCCCGCAAGGACACAAAAAATTAGGCAGTTCCTGTGGAAAAGGTGGGGCTTCTTCAGACAATCAATGGCCCCCACTCCATGAGGGTCTCCATTTTCCACATCCGGACTTCTCTCTCGCCAGACCTCCACCCAGCAGACCAGCCTATCAGCGCCCGGCTCATCGAAGTTCCACCCTGCAGCAGACTTTCTTAAATCCGGCTCCAGGTATGCTGGTCCAGAGACCAGCAGACATGGGGGCAGAGCTGCTACTGGCTCTCCCTGTGACCAGCCGCTCACGAGGCGCCAGGGAGGGATGGTGGGTTCCTAGCCCTGGCCCACCACCCCAGCAGAGCCTCGCAACAAGCCAGACGACCCCCCCACTCCATGAGGGCCTCCATTTTCCACATCCGGACTTCTCTCTCGTCAGACCTCCACCCAGCAGACCAGTCTATCAGCGCCCAGCTCATCGAGTTCCACCCTGCAGCAGACTTTCTTAAATCCGGCTCAGGTATGCTTGTTCAGAGACCGCAGACATGGGGCAGAGCTGCTACTGGCTCTCCCTGTGACCAGCCGCTCACGAGGCGCCCGGGAGGGATGGTGGGTTCTAGCCCTGGCCCACCACCCCAGCAGAGCCTCGCAACAAGCCAGACGACCCCCACTCCATGAGGGCCTCCATTTTCCACATCGGACTTCTCTCGTCAGACCTCCACCCAGCAGACCAGCCTATCAACGCCAAGCTCGGCAGGCGGCCGCGCTGCGCGGTTCATGAATAAATGCTGGACTTAGAGATGCCTACAAGAGTATGCTACCTGCACGGCAGAGCCTGGCAAGCTACCCGTGCTGTATTTCATATATGCCAAATACCAGTAACAATTATAGACCTTTTTCCGGAATGGATTGAGGCTCTTTATGTTCCTGGAGCAAGCAGATGCCCTTGGGCTCTACTAGCATGAGACAGGACATATGGAGATGTTACTGGGGCCCGCTCGAGCAAATCGATGATAAACGGGAAGACAGTGACAGACAGTGACAGATCTCTTAGGGACACCCAACTGAAGTGGATATTAGAGGTAATAGGAAGTATAAGGAGCTATGAATGGTACTTAACACATTCATGCCTTAGGTCTCTAAAATCATATTCATATACACACACTGAATTTTTGTTTCTAGGGCATTCTTAAATAAACTAGGCCAATAACTGAATTTTTTTAGTCATAGAAATTTATAACAAAAATGATGAATTACTAAAGCAACTCATAGCTATTATAGAATAAAATCTCTTTTCTCAGAGAATAAAATAATACAATCAAATAAACTTTTTTTTGACTATTCAGATAATTTGTAGTTAATTGATCCAAACATACTAAGTTCTATCTAACCCTTTCAAATTTCTACCTTATCACTGAATATCTTAAACATCCAACAAACATTAGGAATGTTTATTACAAATAAACTGAAACTGTAAGGGCAGATAATTCTGTTTATCAGCATATATTATTAGAAAGCAAATTGTAATTCCAAAAGGTAATAATGAATCCTGATAACTTATCAAAAGCCACAGCTCAAGAAGTCTTAGATAATGAGTAATTATCCTTATACTGAGAAGATCACCTAGGCAGTTACAGAGAGAGTAGAAAAGAAAATTAAAGTTACATTCTATATACCTCAGGGACCTAAACAGAGCTGCTTACTTTCTTAAAAAAAATAAATAAAGTGCAAACAGCATTCGCCTAAGGGAAAAAAACACTCTACTAGTTAAATGAGTCACCTGAGGCCACAGATAGTTCAAGGGGTAAGACACTTGTTTTGCATGTGTTCAACCCTTGCTGAATCCTGAGAACTTCATATACTTCCCTAAAGGAACCGAGTACAGTCAGAACTAAGTCCTGAGCACCATTGTGTGTGTGTCAAAAAATATAAATAATAAGATAATAATAAATAATAAGAAAATACTTGGTTTTTATGTTGACCTAGATTTCATAAGTTGAAGTTGTATATACATATATACATATGGAATTACTTTCTTCTTTATTTTCCTGTAATTTAAGAAAAATCACGTGTAATACCATATATTATAATGTTAAAATTATTAAGGCTTAGGGGCCAGAGAGTGCTTGCTTACAATAAATATCACTATTTATTGTGGCCCAGAAGAGTGGCCCAGAAGATAAATTGTGTTAACATTTTTTTCTGCTTCCATTTATAACAAATCCCAATAATAAGCTAGAATGCAGAAAATTATTTTATTTTTAGAATTTAATTTTATATTGTAGCAATAAACACAGAGTGGAAATCTGCAAAGACAATATAACGTGAGCAAAGCTCATTTTGAAGATAAAGGATCAAAAGGGAAAATGTCTTTTAGAGGTCGATTTAGATAGTCCAGGGGTTAAAGCCTTGCACTCAGCACCCTAGTCTGATCTCTGGCATCATCTTGTTTTCCAAGCACCATAGGATGCAGTACTGAAAATCCAGAAGCACCTCTAGGTTAGCCAGATAATCCCCAGTGCCATGGGGCCTGAGCAGTACTGTATCCTTGAATCTCACATTGAATCCCAGAAATAAGAAGCTGGAAATCCCTAAACAGGGTCCCTATTACTCGTAACACTACCCATCAAACCTCCCAAGGTCTTTTAAAATAGCTGGCATCACAATGGAAAATTATTATCAGAAAAAGACATTATTCAAATTTCTTTCATAATCAAAAAGTTCTCTTGATCACTTGATCACTTGAATCCCTTTATTCATCGATTTGCTTGAAAGGGTGCCAGTAACATTTCCATTGAACCCTATCACATGCCAATGTAGCCCAATGGCATCTGGTTGATTCAGGAATATGAAGAGCCTCAAACCATTCTTTCAGGGTCTTTACAAGGAAGTCTGACCATCTTGTAGGTGGGCGGCCACGTGATCTTTGACATCCCGTGGGATCCAGTCGGTAACGGCTTTAGTCCAGCGGTTGTCTCCAAATTGCATTACATGTCCAACCCATCTGATTTTTGATGCCTTGGCAAACGAGACAGCGTCCCTGATTCTGTAATAGCGATGGAGGTCAGAACTCCAGATTCCTTCTCTCACTTGAGTGAGGCGTGATATTCCAAGCATAGCTCTTTCGATTCCTCTCTGGGAGATCCGAATAGCATTCTCATCCTGCTTTCATAGGGCCCAGGTCTCTGAGGCGTATGTTAACGCAGGGAGGATGGTGGAGTCGAAGAGGTGTGCCTGGAGCCGGAGGTTCTTTGTCCTTTTAGCTATTTCTTCGATGCCTTTGAGGGCATTCCATGCCACTCTCTTCCTCCTGCACAGCTCAGGTTTTAGGTCGTTCATCATGTTGACTTCTCGACCTAGGTACACATAACTGCTGCATTCAGAGATGTTTGTTCCATTGAGAGTGAAAGTTCTCTAAGAAGAATTAAAACAAAATCATAACATACGTGTAATTGCTAGTTATTCTCTGCATAAGCTGTTACCCAAGTTTTTTGTAGCATGTGTATGTAACTAACTATTCCTCAAGATTAAAATAAATTTAAATGAGAAAAATGAGAAGAGCAAGGCAAGAAGACCTTCCATATTCATGCTGGAATAACTGTGAAACCAGAGAAATCTTTATTCATCAAAATGATATTTTATGATTTGTTCTTTGGTTCTCTATCTAGGTTACCTTGTATGCTTACCATAAGAAAAAACCTGTTGAATGAGTGTCCTTATATAATGCTGTAGTGGCTAATTTTTAAATATAAGTATTCAATACTCTCTATCGAAGAAAATACTGTTAAAAACCTTCTTCTTCTGACATGATATTTTCTTCAGAGCCACTTAAATATTCCCTTTGAGGCAATATATTGGCATAAACTAAAAAATTAGTACAATGAATCTACTGCTAGGCATGTAGTTAATAAAACTGATTTGCAACAGAAAATTGAAGGCTCTGCATTTAAATTATAACCAGTTTTTGAGAATAAAACAAGAAGCAAAATGTATCATATACGGATACATTTCTATTTCACTTTGGGAAAACATAAAAGCATTTTTATTAGCACTACAAATATATTAAAGAAAAAAGTAGGAGCTCAATGACATTTGGAAGAGAACTGTGGACACTAAATAGAGTTATTAATAAACTTATTATTTTTGGTGCATTTGTTCTATTATATGACAAAACTATTATAGCAAGAAGGATGATTTCCATTAGGGAATTATTTTTGCCATAAAAAATTGTCATATGTGGGGGCCGGAGAGATGGTCAAGCAGGCTGGACATTTTTCTTCCATGTGGCTGACCGGGTGTGATCCCTGGCATCCCATGTGGTCCCCTGAGCACTTCCAAAAGTAATGCCTAAGTGCAGAGCCAGGAATAACCCCCTGAGCATTTTTTTATTTTAAAACAAGAATTCTGATCCAGATGATCAGAAGAATTCTGATCCATCTAAACAAGATTCTGATCCAGATACTCACAGACCTGGGGCAGAGCTGCTACCTGCTCTCCCTGTGCCCAGCCGCTCATGAGGCACCCGGGAGGGATGGCGGGTTCTAGCCCTGGTCTGCCAGCCCAGCAGATTCTCTCCAGACGACCCCCCTCCAACCTCATGTTGAAGTCATGAGGGCCGCCATTTTCCACATCCAGACTTCCCTCTCGTCAGATGGAATGGATTGAGGCTCTTTATGTTCCTGGAGCAAGCAGATGCCCTTGGGCTCTACTAGCATGAGACAGGACATATAGAGATGTTACTTGTGCCCGCTTGAGCAAATCGATAGTGAACGGGAAGACAGTGACAGTGATACAGTGAAACAAGAATTCTAAATATAACACATTATTGAGAAATATATAAAAATATGGAATTCTCCCAAACTAATTATCTTACTTTAGAGTTTTCATGAAGACACAAATATCAAATGACTTAACTAATGACTGCAACCAGCAAATGGCATTACTTTACTACTCAAAATCATTCTAGCTTAGGGGGTGATGGATAGATAGTTCAGGAACATAGGACCACAGTTTAATCCTCAGTGTCAATGCATGAATTAAACTCGATCCTGATAGCTCTGCTATTATCCAGGTACTGCAAGTAATTTCTGGCTATATTACAACTAGAGATGTGTGAGTACCACAACTAAAGTGGTGTAAGCAGCACAGGTAAAAATGTAGCGAAAGCATGGCAAGCAGAAAGTGTGACATCTAGAAAATATGCATTTGAAAACTGAAACTACAATATACAATTCTCATTGAATACTACAACATAACTGTGTGAGCACAAAATTAAGTACTTCAGTCTCTGACAAGTGTGTGTACAAAGAGTGCAACTCAAGAAGTGAGCATCTTGGTCAGCTCCACAACTAGTTGTGCATCCTCTGGGGAGCAGAACAAGATATCAACATAGCCAAGCACATGTTTGATCCTGTTTACTGTAAAAACAAAATGAAGGGCAGGGAGGAAAAAGTTACAAACTTAGGCTAGGGTAAAGGGAAGATGATTGTTTTAGAATTGAGGAGCTCCCAATATTTCTATCTGTGTGTGTGTGTATGTATGTGGGCGCGTGTGAGTGTGTGTGTGTGTGTGTGTGTGTGTGTGTGAGTGTGCATGTATATATCTGTGCTTTCAAGAGTTCAGGCTGAGAGAGGTAAAGGAAAGGAAAGAAAGTATCAATATATTGCAAAGGAATAGTATCAACAATAAAGCAATATTATAAAAAATGTCTTAATAAGAAGAGAAAATAAACTTAGCTTATTAGGTAATATCAAGTCTTGTGTCTTAGGAAAATAAACACTGCGATTTGGAGACAACCGCTGGACTAGAGCCGTTACTGACTGGATCCCACGGGATGTCAAAAGATCACGTGGCCGCCCACCTACAAGATGGTCAGACTTCCTTGTTAAGACCCTGAAGGAACGGTTTGAGGCTCTTCATATTCCTGAATCAACCAGATGCCATTGGGCTACATTGGCACGTGATAGGGTCCAATGGAAATGTTACTGGTGCCCGCCGAGAGCAAATCGATGAATAACGTGGATTCAAGTGATCAAGTGATCAAGTGATCCAGTCTTAGATAATATTCTTTAATATAGAATAAATTTCCCTTAAGTAGGAAAAGTGATGTGATTTATTATTATATAAACCAGTATTTATTTAAATACCAGCTATCTTATGTAACCACTTATAAAGTCTATAGCACTAATTTTCTACTTCAACTAAAAGGAATAATATTAAAGAAGATCATGAACTGTCAATAACTGCAAACATAAAGTATAAAATAAGTTAATATTCAAATTATGCATGTTAATGCAAACTGGGAAAAAGAATATAAGAGCCGTACTGTTCTACACACTTTGAAGAATTAAATGATTAGAAAGGAGAAAGTATTCAGCAAGTGAGATAATGCAGAAAGGACAATCAACAATGTTCACTAGATTTGTCAACAGAGAAGTTATAGAGCAGCTACTACAAGACAAGTTTTGTTGAACTTTTGGTCTGAGAATAAGCACAATCATCATGCAAAAATCCAGAGAAAATGCTTTCTTATTGCAGATGAGTAATGCATAATAGTCTTTCTTGGTAAGACTTTCTTGGTACATATGTTCTAAGCTTATGTTCCATTATGTTAATGTTGTTTAATTATTAATTATGATACCAATTTTGATTTGAATTTTAAAAATATTGTGTCAATTTCAACTAAAATTATGACTCAGCATAAGAGTCCTATACTACACCTCAATATAGAAGAGTACATACTTTTGCCAGCAGGACACCTGGTTTGTTCCTCCTGCACCACATATTATTCCCTGCGCACTGCCAAGAGTGACCATTGTGAAAAGACAGAGGGGTAGCCCTTCAACACCAACATATGTGACTCCAAAACTAACAAAAATAACTAGAGTCCAGAGTCCTATGTAAGCTATTATTATAGCGCTGTTCTGGCATTTTATGCCTGCATTGATTTAATTATACATTATGAATATATTATCTGCACAAAGTTATAAAGTTTCACTTACTAATTTTAAGTCTGATTTATTTCTAGTGATTTCTTTTGTGTTTAATTTTGGGGCCACACCTGGCAGTTTTCAGGGCTTCCTTCTGGCTCTGCTGCACTCAGAGCATCCCACACTTGGCAGGTTTGAGGACCACAGAGGATGCTGGGGGATCAAACCCATGTAAAGTTACAAGACAAGCACCTACCCATTGGGTAATTGCTTTGGCTCCTGAGTTTTTAGTAATTCTTGAATATAGACTTAACAGTGCATAAATAATAAGAAAATTGCTCAGATACTTCTTTTGAATATCTTAGTTGTGCTGGTTTCCAAGTGGACTAAAGATAATGATAAAATATTAATTAGTATTTGTTGTAAAGGATTTGTTGTAAGAGACTCGCAGACATGGGGCAGAGCTGCTCCTGGCTCTCCCTGTGACCAGCCGCTCACGAGGCGCCCAGGAGGGATGGTGAGTTCTAACCCTGGCCCACCATCCCAGCAGAGCCTCGCAACAAGCCAGACAACCCCCCACTCCACGAGGGCCTCCATTTTCCACATCCGGACTTCTCTCTCGTCAGACCTCCACCCAGCAGACCAGCCTATCAGCTCCCGGCTCATCGAGTTCCACCCTGCAGCAGTCTTTCTTAAATCTGGCTCAGGTATGCCGGTTCAGAGACTCGCAGACATGGGGCAGAGCTGCTACTGGCTCTCCCTGTGACCAGCTGCTCACGAGGCACCTGGGAGGGATGGTGGGTTCTAGCCCTGGTCCACCATCCCAGCAGAGCCTCGCAACAAACCAGATGACCCCCCCCCCCCCCCCACGAGGGGCCTCCATTTTCCACATCGGACTTCTCTCTCGTCAGACCTCCACCCAGCAGACCAGCCTATTAGTGCCCGGCTCGCACGGGGCCGCTTGTGGCCGCACATTTCATCACTAAATGCTGGACTTAGAGATGCCTACAAGAGTATGCTACCTGCACGGCAGAGCCTGGCAAGCTACCCGTGTTGTACTTGATATATATGCCAAATACCAGTAACAATTATAGACCTCATTCCGGAATGGATTGATGCTCTTTATGTTCCTGGAGCAAGCAGATGTTTTGGGCTCTACTGGCATGAGACAGGACATATGGAGACGTTACTGGGGCCCGCTCGAGCAAATCGATGATGAACGGGAAGACAGTGATACAGTGTAAAGGATATGCTAAACAAGTAATCTGCATTGAAAATTGTCTCCTGAATCCCTTCTTTTTAGGACCACCCCAGTAGCACTCAGGATCACAGTGTTTCACTTTGAACCACACTCAAGAAGTGCCTGGGGACCATGACTCCAGATCAAATTGTGACTCACACAAGTTAGGCAAGTACACTATCTACCACTTGAACTCTAACTCTATGCCTCACTTTTTACATTGCGAATTATTACCTCGAATATAATTTACGTGTATTACAGTCTCTTTTGTAAACTGTTAAAAGACACCACATGGAATTAGTAAGTCTGAAACAATCATTATTATGTCAAAGTTCAGACAGTATAATAAGGTTATACTGTTTACTCTATATTGTTATACTATTTATTTAAGGTTACTATTTCAGTAACCTTTAAGACATTTAAAATGATATATTTAAGAAGAAAACTAGTTTAATTTGACTAAATAACAGTATTTAACAACAAGCTTATAAATTCCAAAGGAAAATAAATACTGTTTCTTTTTCCCCAAAATTTTATTACACCACTTTTAGACATACAATTGCAAGATGCTCATGTAGAGTTTTGGTTCTACAGTGTTCCAACACCCATATCTCCACCCGAACCCATCTCCCATCACCAATGTCCCCACCTCCCTCCCCCCTCCCACACCTCAACTACTTGGCAGGTTCTGTATGTCTTTTCTCGCCTCCCTATCTCTCCCTCCCACCAAACTCTCCTACACATTGTAGAATGCAGTACACTAAAGAACATAACTGTTTCCACGAGTTTGATGGACCGTGCAGCCGCAAGTGGCCGCATAACTTAGGGGCCTCATAGTCAGCATCTGGACAGCGAAGGTGGCGGTTAGTATGGTGGGCGAGTCTCATCCGGCTGCTTCCGGGACCCCCAGAGGTGATGGGCCCACTCCTAAGACCCGTCTGTCCTCCTGGGAGCCCCATGGTCAGCTAAGCCTGGGGAGAGCAGAGTTCCAGCTTCCCCAGCCGCATTTGAGACTGCATGTTATGGCTGGTCACCCCAGGGCAGTTCCTGGGTGGGGGCCACCAGGCAAAATGGAGGGGGAAGGGCCAACCTCTACTCCATCTGACGAATTCCCAGTGATTCCCGCTTCTGGGAGCTGCCTACTTGGGCTCAAACTCATTTTGCTCTGTTAATCTGGTCTTGAGGTAGCATCCTAGCGTCTGGACAGTGAAGGTGGCGGCTAGTGTGGTGGGCAAGTCTCATCCGGCTGCTTCGGGACCCCCCAGAGGTGATGGGCCCACTCCCAAAACCCATCTGTCCTCCTTGGGGCCCCATGGTCAGCTGAGCCTGGGGAGAGTGGAGTTCCATCTTCCCCAGCTGAATTTGAGGCTGCATGCTATGGCTGGTCGCCCCAGGGCCAAAATAAATACTCTTTGAATATTACATATTCTATTTACAAAATAAACAAGAATTGGTGCTATCATAGTAATACAATACTTTTGATGTGTCACACAGAACTTTATGATCCTGCTGGAAACAGCTTCCAGTTCTAAAATATATCATATGGAACAAATAAACTTCTATATTTGGGTATTTAAATGCTTAGTAATAGACAAAAGTGATGTTATTGAGTAAATTCATACTCGAGATTAAGTCAATAACCTCAAAGGTGAGTGCTTCAATAAATATTTTAAAATGAATATATCACTAATTAATATGAAAAATAGCTTTTGCATCTGATTACATTATGCAATATGAAGATTTAGAATTCCAGTAAGAATCATATTTTCATATTATTTAAATAACTATATCTACTTTTAAACAATGTTTATGTATAAATAGCATTGTAAATGTATTATGTATATACATATTATATACAAATGCATTCCTAGATATATAAAACATATGTGAGGAAATTTAAACATATACACTTACTTTTAAATATATTTCAGCAATGATATGGACTTTGAATATGTTTAACTGTAACACATAGTTTGACATAATCAAATAAAAGCAGTTAATGATTAAAGCAACAATTTAAACTACATGCTATCTATAGCTAACAAAAAACAATTAAAAGTGTGCCTACCACGTGTGTATGACCCCTACACCACCACAGAACCACCCAGCCCCAAGGTAGAACTGGAACTTTCAACAACAGGGCAAGGCACACAGAGCCCCAGATCCGCCGCCAGACCACTTTATCCCAGCTTCCCATCTCCCTACTAGGTGTGTGTGACCCCTGCAATGCCCACAGAATCACCCACCCACATCCCAAAACTCAAAACCATGCACACGCACTACTTAGTATTTATCTTACACGAGGTGCCAGTGAGCATTCATCCCAACATTCCTTGACACCCACCCCAAACTCTGCAAACAACCCAGACACCTACTATCTGTACTATCTAGGACCCAAGAACACACTACAATAGTTGTAATGGTAAAGCAATGCAGAGTTCCATCAAACTCAGTGAGTGAAGTCACTAGCCCAGAGGAGTCAAGCAATAATGATGAGCTATATAACCTCTCTAATAAGGAATTTCAGAAGGAATTGTTAAGGATGCATAAGGAACTCAAAGAAGCAATGGAATACAAAATCAATAAAATACAAGAGGACGAGAGCAGAAATGAGTAAAATGCAGACAAAAATAGAGCAGAAATGACAGATATTCAAAAGGTGGTAAGTGAAATGAAAGCCTCCATAGCAGAGTAACAACTGTTGAAGAAAGAATGAGTGATCTGGGCCAGAGCAATAGCCCAGCGGGTAGGGCATTTGCCTTGCAGGCAGTTGACCCAGGTTCAATCCCTGGCATCCCATATAGTCCCCTACATAGTGCCAGGAGTAATTCCTGAGTGCAGAGCCAGGAGTAACCCCTGAGCATCGCTGGATGTGATGCAAAAAATAAAAAAAAAATGAATGAGTGGTCAAACAGACAAGAGATAATTGGGATGAAGCAAAAATGAATAAACTAAGGAACACTGGGGTCAGAGAGGGGCAAGAAGAAAACCCTGATGAAGAAGAAACTGTCAAAGCATCATTGCTGAGAAGTTTCTGGAACTAAAGAACGCTTGCTCCCAAATTCAGGAGGTGTATAGCGTACCAGCTAAAAGAACCCCAATAAGAATACTGCAAGACACATCCTAATTAGAATAACAAAAACTATAGATATAAATAGCATACTGAAACCAGCAAGATCAAAGAAGGAAATCACATACAAAGGAGCATGCCTAAGATTTACAGCAGACAGCAGACTTCTCAGATGAAACACTCTGAGCCTGAAAACAGTGGTGGGAGATTCTGAAGAGACTCAATGAACTGAGTCCTCACCAAGAATTCTTTACTTGGCTAGACACACATTCAGATATGAAGGAAAGATACACAACTACATGGATAAGCAACAAGTCAGAAACTTCATAGACTCAAAACCAAATTTAAAAGGACTGAAGGGTCTACTGTAAAATAAGACAAAACCCAAAAGTAAAACAAGTAAACAGAAAGATGGCATAAAATTCCATGACAACAGTCTCTTTCAATGTTAACGGTCTAAAGGCACCAATTAAGAGACACAGAGTAACAAAATGGATTTAAAAAGCTGAATCCAATATTCTGCTGCCTACAAGAAACACTTCTGAATAATCAGAACAAACATGGACTCAAAGTCAAAGGCTGGAAGACAATTCTCTATGAAAACAGCTCCTCCAAAAAGGATGGTGTGGCCATACTAGTATCTGACAATATAGACTTCAGGCTGTAAAAAGATTAGAAGGGACAGTAAAGGCCATTTCTAAATAAATAAGGGGTATGTATATCACGAAGAAATTACACTACTAAACATATATTCACTCAACAAGGGGCCAGAAAAATACTTAAAATAACACTAATAGACCTCTAAGTAGACATTAACAGTAGCACAATAATAGTTGGAGACTTTAACACTGCTTTATCAACTACTGATAGACCGACAAAACTGAAACTCGCCAAGGAAATACTGGCCCTGAAGGAAGAATTGGAAGAAAGAGACATGGTTGATATACACAGGGTTTTCATCCCATAAAAAGCTGAATACACATTTTTCTCCATTGCACATGGAACATTCTCCAAGACAGAGCACATGCAGAGCCACAAAGCATACCTCAATAAAATAAATAAGTAAAAATTGTGTCAACTATCTTTCCAGCCCATGATGCACTGAAAATGGAAGTTAACCATACACAGAAACAGAGAGTCAAACCAAACACCTGAAAACTGAACAGCTCACTGCTGATCAACCAATGGGTTATAGAAGAAATCAAACAGGAAATACAAAGATTCCTGGAAACTAATGAAAATGAAGATACCAACTATAAGAACTTGTGGGACACAGCAAAACCAGTGTTAAGAGGAGAGTTCATAGATCTGCAAGCATTCATCAAGAAAAAGAAAGCACCCACATAAATAACCTGACTTCACAGCTCAAAATCTTAAAAAAAAGATGAATAAAAGGAACCCAACCCAGGCAGAAAGAAGGAAATAATAAAACTTAGAGAGGAAATCAATGAGTGGAAACTCAAAAAAAAAAAATCCAAAAATAAATGAAACAAAGAGATAGTTCTTTGAAAAAATAAACAAGATAGACAAAACACTGGCAAGACTTAAAGACAAGGAAAGAGAGAAAACAAATAAACAGAATCAGAAATGAAAATTGTAACATCAAAACATAAACCACAGAAATCCAAACGATCATCAGAGATTACTTTCAGAGTCTGCATGTCATGAAACATGAGAACCTAGAAGAAAAGGATGAATTCCTGAACTCCTATAACCTCCCACAGCTGAAACAAGAAGACCTGCAATACCTGAATAAGTCTATCACCTTCAAGGAAATTGAAACAACAATTAAAAGACTGCCCAAACACAAAATCCCAGGTCCAGATGGATTCACTAGTGAATTCTTCCAAACCTTTAAGGAGGGGCCTACTGCCAATCCTTTTCAAGCTCTTCAAGGAAACGGAAGAAACAGAAACTCTCCCAAACAGTCTCTACAAGGCACATATCACCCTGATACCCATATCTGGCAGAGACAACACAAAAAAAGAAAACTACATACCAATCTCCCTGATGAAAACAGATGCTAAGATCTTCAATAAAATACTAGCAAACAGAATCCAAAGACTCATCAAAAAGATTATACATCATGACCAAGTAGGATTCATCCGGGAATGCAAAGATGGTTCAACATTCACAAATCGATCAACATAATACATTGCATCAATAAGAGAAAAAACTAAAAACCATATGATCATATCAATAGACACAGAGAAAGCATTTGACAAGATCCAGCACCCATTCATGATAAAAACCTTCCATAAAATGTGAATTGAAGGAACCTTCCTCAATATCATCAAGGCCATCTACCGAAAGCCCACAGTGAGCATCATTCTCAATGGGGAAAAACTGAAACCTTACATTTAAGATCGGGGGACAAGACTAGGCTGTCCACTCTCATCACTTCTATTCAATATAGTGTTGGAAGTACTTGCCAAGGTAATCAGAAGAAAAAGGACATTAAGAGCATTAAGATAGGAAAGGAAGAAGTCAAACTATCACTATTTGCAGATGACATGATATTATACCTAGAGAACCCTACACTCATCTAAAAGCTCCTTGAAATAATAGAACCCTATAGTAGAGTGGCAGGGTACAAAATTAATTCCAAAAAATCAGTGGCTTTTCTATATACAAATAATGAAAGAGAAGAAAGAGATATTAAGAAAATGTTTCCATTCACAATTGTGTCACAGAAAATCAGATACCAGGAATCAGCTTAACCAAGTGTGTAAAGGACCTATGCTAAGAAAACTATAAGACAGTGCTTCAAGAAATGAAAGAGGAGACGAGGAATGGAAACACATTCCCTAATCATGGATGTGGAGAATCAACATTGTCAAAATGGTAATACTTCCTAGAGCTTTATACAGATTCAATGTGGTCCCTCTAAGGATACCCATGACATTCTTCAAAGAAATTGACCAAATACTCCTGAAATTTGTATGGAATAACAAACCCCAATGGATAGGTAAACCAATCCTTGGAAAAAAAGAAGATGGGATACATCACATTTCACTACTTAAAACTGCTACTGTGTTATTTTAACATAAGTTTTGGATTTAATTAACTTAAATGTCTAAAGGAATGCATACAATTAAAAAAAGGAAAAAGAAAATCAAAGTGACTTTTTATTCAGAATGGGGTTCACGTCATGATCAGAACTGGAATCAGAAGAAAAACATCATATAGAAGGAAGAATATCATGTTACATACCTCTCCATTGAACAAAGCAATTCAATAGCTGCCCTCAAATTAGCCTGGCATAAAATTATATAACAAAGATTGCTTTGGGGAATTACATAGATGAAGGATGTAGTATATATATATATATACATATATATATATATACCTAGCACAACATATACTTAAATTGCCTAGTATCACTTCACTTGTATCAGTTGTCTTCTCATTGCTCGCTGATTTGTTCGAGTGGACACCACTAACATCTCCATAAGTCCTGTTGCGTGCCAGTGTAGCCCAAGGGCATCTGCTCGCTCCAGGAACATGAAGAGCTTCAAACCATTCATTCAGATCATGGGAATGAAGTCTATAATTGTTACTGGGTTTTTCATATCAAATATGACATGGGTAGCTTGCCACGCTCTGCCATGCAGGTGGTATACTCTCAGTAGTAGGCTCTCATTTCATGCATTTTCTCATGAACCAGGGAGAGATGGGCTTTTCTCTTGGGTGGAGCTCTGACAAGCTGTGGATGTTGAAAATTCCTCCCTTTATGGTGTGGGAGTTCCTCTGGCTTCGTTCAAGGTTCTAATGGAATGGCGGGCAAGGGCTATAGCCTGCCTTCCTCCCTGGGCACCTCATGATCAGCTGCACACAGGAAGAGCCGGTAGCAGTTCTGTCCCATGTATCTGTAAATAGCCCAATATCAATTTTCATTTCACTTTTTTTGTATGCTACCCACTTCCTCCAGTCTTTCTTTAAGCACAGATTCTCCAATTCTGTGCATAAGGAAGGCTTGATTAGTCCCTCCCAAACTGCAGAGGCTTCTCTCTGTAGAAATACCAGGTCAGAAGTGCTGAGAAATTAACATCCCTAGGAAAACCTCTCCAATAAAGCACTGGATTTAGTATTTGAGACATGCGTTTTATACCATTTCCTTGAATACCCCAGTGGGATTAAGCTCCAGTCATCCGTGGTATTAACTAGCTCAATAAAGGACCCACTATTGCTGCTATCCTTTTTCTGTATCACTTCTCCTCTCTAACCCATGCTCATGCATCGTCCAAATAAAATGCTGTAGTTAATTTCTCTTTTTTCTTTTTTGTCAGCTTACACAGAAACTTCAACTAAGAGATTTTATTTTAGACATGATTCTAGGAAACAGCTCCCCCCATTAGTTAGTTAGTGGTCACATGGCAATTAGGAACCCTCTCCCACAGCAACTGGAACAGTGACAAGCCATATCATTTACCCATGTGGACTGGGATATTATAAATTACAATAATTGTATACATTTAAATAATATCTATACTATTTCAAAGTTGCTCAATTATAATAAAACCAATTATAAGGATAGCTACTATTGATAAGTGCTATCAATATATAGAAAGAATAACAATGACAATCAATTCAGCTGCCACTTAATTCAGGGCACTGTAGGAAACAAGGATTCTTATAAATAACATTAATAGAGATATTGATCTCCTTTTCTTAAAAGAAGTCAAGGAAAATGCAAACCAAGCAGAGGACCTGAGTGTGCTTGGAACTAAACACAAAATGATGAACTCAGGATACTGTGTCACTTAAGTATCCTGAAATACTATTGCTCTTAAGTCATGCAATTATAGGGATGAATATCAATCCTAGATCTGGAATAGAGATGCACAAATATCTCTGAGAGAACTTTAAGTCCAATATTTCCCAAACCCTGTGTTTCTACAGAATAGCTCAGTAACCTTTGCTAGAGGACAGATGTCTCCCTTTGCCTTGTAGGATTACCATATAGTCTTTAAGATCTCCATCTCCACCTACCTCAGGGCCTCCAAAGAAACAACAGAGTCTGAAAACAGTGTATCCCAACAGTGGGAATACTCTTATTCCACTGGATGGCAAGGTATTTCAGGTCCTGACCAATATGAGTCTCGTATGATTTAGAAAAGGAAGGTCTAAATACAAGGCCCGATGTATGTCCTAGAAACATTCACCTATGAACAAAAATTTAATGAACACCAGGCATGATACATTATTTGGCTGTTGATCACTTGATCACTTGACACGCCATTATTCATTGATTTACTCGAGCGGGTTCCAGTAACATTTCCATTTGACCATATCACGTGCCAGTGTAGCCCAATGGCATCTGCTTGCTTCAGGAATATGAAGAGACTCAAACTGTTCATTCAGGGTATTGATGTTAGGATACATTCTATTCGAGGTTGGGGATGGCCGAGGGCCTCGTGTAACAGTTCTCACCGACAAACTTGACATGGCATGGTACTTAAGGGTTGTTCCTAAAGGTGCTCAAGAGATCATCTGGTGCCAAGGATCAAACCCAGGCCTCCCACAAGCATTGAAGATACACAATCCCTTTGAGTTTTCTTCCCAGCCTTAGTATACTTCTTGAAGTCAAGTCTTATTATGTGAAGGTTGATAATAAATTATAATTATGAAGGTAAAATACATGTTCAAAGTTTTTTAAGGGTCAAAAGTTCAGAGAGGTGAGTGTGGACTGGATTTAATTATAGTACAGAATATATCAGGTATTTTCCTAGAATGTTCTTGAACACAAACCCTTCTCTAAAGCAAAAAGAGCATACTTAATGAGAAGCATACCAAATCTTGAAAAACTCAACAATCATTATTACATTATTATTTGTTGACCATATTTGAGAATCGAGGTAGGAATATTCTACATAAAATAGTTTCTCTGTACTCAATTTAAATGTTGGGATTTGTAATAATGAGGGTTGTTATTAAACTCTAAGAAAAAAATAGATGTGATTACTCTAAGTACTAATATGAGTAACTAAGCCTGATGGTGCCAAATGGGGGGCACTGACCACAGGTTACTATTTAACAGATCATTATATTTCCAGAAATAAGACAGAGTTGCAGCAAATGAAGAAACTATTGAATCAACAAAAGCAAAGTATTTCCAGAACTGGATATCTCTAAGTCAGCTCTTATTAGGAGGTGATCACCCTTTATCTATACCACTTTCTACTATTTAACATTTAGAATAAATCAATCTAAATAAAGAGAAATTCATGCTACAACAAAATGTATGAAATATGGAAAGTACCATGCTGAGCAAATTAAGCCAGTCACAAAAGGCCACAGATAACATGTAGCAATAAAAATAAATTGTATCACTTCATTTACCACTTGTCTTCCCATTGTTCATGGATTTGCTCCAGTGGGCGCCAGTAATATTACCATTCATCCCTGTCACATGCTAGTGTAGCCCAATGGCATCTGCTTGTTCCAGGAACATGAAGAGCCTCAAACCATTCATTCAGGTCATAGGAATGAGGACTATTATTCTTACTGTTTTTGGCATATCTAATATGACACAGGTAGCTTGCCAGGCTCTACCATGGGGGCAGGATACTCTTGGTAGTAAGTAGGCTTTCAGTTCTTGCATTTACTATACCTTTGCTATCATATGCCAATAATATTTTTATTCATATATATGATGTCACTACTTAAGACTTCACAGTTACAAATAAAACTATCTTAAGTGAAAATAAGGAACTGACTAGTTGATATAGTATTACATTGAAGAAAGGGAAGAGTTGGCATCAGGAAAAATGGATTACAAAACTCAAATGCTAGAGGTTTCAGCTTAATTATCTTTATTGTTGTTTGTCTACCTTAGAGAATATGAAGAATATACCAAGGAAGGGTGATAAAATGGCCTCCACCAACTCAGGGCCTGCTTAAACCCTTATAACTTTTTCTATTTAAATTTCTAGTCTGGAATTACATATGCAAATTTCAAAATATCAACTCTAAGTTTATAATTTCTGTGATTGGAAAAATTTGTTTTGGTCCTCACTTTGAATAAATAATATAAAGGAAAGTAAGGAATAGTTTTATGACAGAAGCATCCAACAAGAGCCTTGTAGGCATAAGGCCTCAAGTTCAATCCCAAGCATTGACCCACATATTTAGTGAGATCATCACCGACACTTCTGTTTAGGAGTCCAATAGTCCAATGTCATGGCAAGGTCAACTAAGTGTGGGAGTACTGCAACCAAATTTGTGTCTCATTATCACAAAATGGGATAAATAAAAATTTTAAAGTACTTATCTCATAGCTTACAATGTAAAACATTAATATTGAGCTCTGAAACTAGAGAAAAGTCTATAAAAATTAATAATGGTAAAGGAATGAAAGGTCCAGTTAAAATTTGAAGGTTAATTATTATGTTCATTTTTAGCAAAATTTTGATCTTTATATTGGTTTTATAATATGTAAATTTTATTTTCTACTTTGCATATACACCATCACAGGGACATTTCTCCTGCGAAGAAATTCATAAAGTTTACTGTACAATGTATCTTCTAGTTTGCTCCTTTTATGGAATTGGAATCTTCGTAACCTGTTGTCTACACACAACATTTTGGTTAACTGTGAAATATATATACAACTGTGGTCCCCAAATTTCTATATTTTAGTCATGTAACTTAATAACACTGTATTGTTTCACCCTAACAAAGCCTATGTATATATATATATATATATATATATATATATATATATATATATATATATAATTTTACCTTAGGATGGATCTAATATTGTGTTATTTGGTTAATGATGTATCTAAGCATACCACATCCACTGTTAATATCCCCAATAAAAGGGACCATGTTTGTGTACTGACCTGAAAATAAAATTATGCGATTAATAACTATGAAAGTGGAAAAATCAGTGATGATTACTACTTGCCAGTCAGGCATATCCAATTCTGCCATAGCTACAATCTGAGGAATAATAACAGTGACAGAAGTTGTTAAACAATAGGCTCCGTGGAGAGCAGTGAAATTAACAAAAGGTAAAGCAGGAATCTATCAGCTCAAGAGAAATTTTTTCATAACCTGAACTGAAGTCTAAACACAAAATTCTATCCTTCTCAGCACCACGGCAACCATGAAGAGACTGACTATATAACCAACTATAATACAGAATTTTCTGCTAAACCAAGGAAAGCTATTCATCACATAACTTTAAATTAAGTTGTCAGTTTGTGAATGCTGATGTAAAGAAGCTGAAACAATTTTGGTACCAAAAATTTTTGGTCATAAATAAGTTTATTGTAGAATAAATTATTTGTGAATCTTCAATAAGCATGAAACCTCCCTATTATAGAAACATATGCCATAAAGGATATCTATCTGCCAAGTCAATGCATGATTTAAGTCAGGATAGTAGTCTTGCTTTAGAGCAATGCTGTAGGCTACACATTAAAATCTTTGTTGCTCTGCCACAGTAGAAACCATAAGGCCTTCAAGAATTTCAGTAAGCTCACACTACTGGAACACTACAGAAACAGTAGGAAGTCATAAATGGCTCAACTATTCTCCAAGAATTCCTCTTGAATTGCTATCCCGATGCAATGAAATATTGCTTACAGAATAACAAAGGTTTCAAAACATTTTGTTTATCATTGATATAGTTCCTGGACATCCTTGTTTATTTTTCTATGACACTACCTTTAAATGGAACAAATGGAAACATTACTAGAACCCACTTGAGCAAATCAACGAATAACCAGATGTCAAGTGATCAAGTGATCAAGTAACCACCTCCTATAGGACTCTTCAGTGGCACTTAGGGAGTCCCTAGGTTACTCCTAGAGATGTTTAACCCAGTTGTCTGGGTTTGGCAGTTCAGTGCCGAGACATAGAGGTGCTTGGAGTTCCTCAGGTCACAGTGAGAGTACCTTGGGTCCACTAGGTCTCATTCAATAATATTCTGAAGTCTTGCAGTGCTGAGATGAAAGTTAGGGTTTTACACATGCTAGGAAGATGTTTGAACACCTGAACTTCTCCTTGTTACAAGACATAACCCCTTTATTGACAATATTTATTTCACTGTCAATGCTGTGTTTCTCCATACAAACACCACTTTCCTAATCAAAGAAATCAGTCAAGGACCACAATAGCAGATTTTAATGCATTACTGGGAGAACATCTATGACACAATGAACATAAATAACATCAATGTATAATACAACCTATCTATCTATCTCTCTATCTATCTATCTATCTATCTATCTATCTATCTATCTATCTATCTATCTATCTATCTATCTATCTGTCTGTCTGTCTGTCTGTCTGTCTGTGTCTGTCTGTCTGTCTGTCTGTCTATTTATATGACTACACAAATTAAGGAGAATGTGTGAACTTGGTGGGATGAGCTTATGAATGACATCTGGAAAAAGACATTCAAAAGATACATCTATCACTCTGAAGATTTTGCCAACGATAGGAAGGTTGTAAACATGAATAAAGTTATACAGTAGAGATGGCAAGTTACTTAAATCTAAGAGTGAATGAGCTAGAGGCACTCTTTGAAGCAGCTCTTGAGGAATTAACTAATGAAGAATTAGTGGAACTGATACAACAGAGATACATAGTGGAAGAGGCAAGAGAAAAATAATCTTTATGAGAATAAAAAGAAAATAACACATAAAATTCAGTGAAGAGTCTAGCAGAAACCTTTTTACATCTCATTGTTCTCCATTAAAAGTTGGAAAGTGTGTGTCCAACACCAAATATTTTCATTTCAGTAATGTATATTATCTATTCACAAGCTCATGGTGTATTGTATTTTCACAAGTAACTCCATGATGAAAAACAAGCAATCCCCTATGCTATGCTGTTTTACAAAAGAGACATCTCCTCCAGAAGCCCCTGGGAGAAACCCTTCAGGATATTGTCCAGAAGAAGGCACTGTTATCAAGGAGAAGATATGCCTCTCCATGCCCCTCAGAGCTCTCTGGCAGGGGAGAATAGAAGGATGACTTGAGAAGTGGAGGACATGTTAATGACCACAATCCGGTATAAGTCTAATCTGAAGTGCTTTGGTTTCCTCTTAGTTTCTAATGAAGAAAAAAAATAAAATAGATACATTTTTAAATATGAGAGGTTTACAGATTATGAAGAAAAATGAGCAGCTACACAATGAATGTTTTACAAGCTACTATTACAAATAAATGAAAAAGTTTAAAAGTATTCCAAATACTAAATAAAAAAATAAAACAGAGTAAAACATGACTAAGACATCACTGCAAAAACGAATGGCTTTACATAGTATGGCCTAAAGTATTCAAAATCCTAAAGAAAACTTATAGTAACCCGAAGCTATCATTAGAGAAAATGGATTTACGTAATATAAGTCTAAGTACAAAGTACATATGACACTTTTAATATTGTGAATAATGTTCTTGATCTTCACTCACCACTACTCACTCACTGACTTACCCAGAAAATGTCCAGGTTTGCAAGGTCCATTCCTTTAGAAGTGCCCTAAATATTTATACACACACATACACACACAGACATATACACAGATATAAAATTGTATTATAATTTCCTATAGTATTTGTGCTTTATAACCATGCAGCCTAGGAGCAACAGCCATACACCATGTAACCTTGGTATGCATTAGACTGTATCACTCCAAGATCTGCATGATGAAATTCTCTGAGGACAGGTTTCTCAGACATCTCCAATGTTAAGTGCTGCATTACTTTAACTCAATAATCATGTTTTTATTCCAAAATTATGATACTGAACTAGAAAGAATGAAAATACCAACTAAGACAACAAATTTCCTCCTGGAACCACATAGGTCTGATAATTGTTTTACAGATCTGGAGTTACAGTGTTATCAACATCTGCGAATGATGCTGGTTTGATAGCTGTTGAATCAATTCAGTGAGTTATGGCTATTTAGGCATTCATATATGTTTTGTATTCCCTCATCAGAATAGTTGCCATTACCTAAACGTCTTTTACTAACATCTTTTATGTAACTATTCAGGTCAGAAAAAATATAAAGGGAGAAATTCACTAGAAGAATCGATCTCTACGTCAGTTCTCCGAGCAGAAGCAATTATTTCTCCAGAAAATTTCAGAGAACTGTAGACACTCATACAAAATACTGTTCTAAAGGCATTTTCATGTTTTCACAGCAAGGAACATTTTCTATTTAGAAACCTTTGACACTGACCTGTTGAAACATTTACTCAAAAATGCAGAAGGTATGTTTACTCCATTCCTACTGAATACTGATTCGTGTAACTATGAAAAAGCAAGTGTTTAAACATTTTTATCCCTTAGAGTTACCAGCAAATGACTCTTAAGCTGCCTTTTTACAAAAGATTTTTCCTCACACAACCACAGTTTATATTTGCTTCTACTGTGAGTAACACTTTAAAGTGACTCCTATTTTTTAATTAAAATTCACTCATCTGAAAAGTCATTAGCATAATGTATGAAACATTGGGGAATATTAGAGTTACTGACTTGGATAATAAAATGAGTGTTTATTCATTATATTTCTTTTTTAATCACTGAATTTCATCTGTGAAGGCCAAAATAAAGATATTTAATACAAATACTAATCAAAGCCCTTATTTGAAAGGTTTTTATCTGCTTCTGTGATGCATTACCATAACAGAATTTTAAGATCAGACATCCATTTTGACATTGATTGTGAATGATTTAAGAAAAGACTAGTATTGCTAAACAAAACTGATCATAACTTGAAGAACTTTGTTCTAAACTCTTAATTGTAAATAAAATTGCTTATCTGTCTTTTTCCCTGGAAACATGCAGTAGTGAATACCTTAATTATTTCGTGCATAAACTCTAAAATACTATTATCAGTATGAAAAATGTTACACTTGTTCAAATGTAAAAATAAAACTCATTGGAAGACATGGAAACCTGAAAACTGTAAGGCATAAAACAACCATATATAAGAATTCTCAATTGTACAAAAACATAGTCAAACATTTTGACAGGCACCTTGTCAGCACATATCAAATTTAAATTTTTATATCTCATATGATCTAATTTCTACCATTAACAATATTCTCTATAAAAATATATTACATGAATATTTCCTGGATATTATTTCTTCATTGGGGGAGGGGGCACGTTGAGAAGGCTGAGTCATCCTCAGCTCTATTCAGGGCTTGTTCCTGGCTCTGTGCTCAGGGATTACTCCTGCTGATGCTTAGGAAACCATATACAGTGTTGGGTATTGAGTCTCCAGTGAACACATGCAAAGCAAATGCCTTCTCCACTGTACTCTCTCTCTCTGGTCCACAAGGTAGAATTTCTGACAGTGAATGATAATAATAGGTTAATAAATGAATTGTATGGAATAATTTTAATAGATTAATAGAATTATGATAAATCTGTTTTATATTATAGATGATACAGTACTTCCTTATTTATTCATATTATCAATACTAATTGAATACATAATTATTAAGAATCTTTTATGTGCTAGAAAGTGAGTGTTCGTTCTATTTAGGTCACTAAAAGACACAACTTCAATTACACAAGACATGTTACTAGGTAATACCTTGTTTCAAAGAATATAAAAAAGTTAAGAAAATTAAGTGAGATTTGGATATGTGAGCTGAGATTGAATGGACAGTATTATTTCATAGGATATGATCACAGAGCACTTCTTGGATGTAGAGGGATTAGAAATATAAGAAATCTCAAACATGAGATTTTTTTAATTTTTTTTATTTTTACAATTACAAAGATATACAATTAAAAAGTTCATATTTGGGTTTTGGTCATACAGTGTTCCAGCACCTAACCCGCCACCAGTGCCCATCTCCCACCACCAACGTCCAGAGAAAATAGATCAAAAAGCATGAATGAACTGAGAAGAAGCACAGCTTAATCAGTATGTCTGGAGTTCAATGTACAAGGGTGGTATGTTAAGAAACGTTTAAAGAAATAGCTGACGAGGCAGCATAGTGAAGTTCAAGCCAGTTATGGGGAGGAGTTTTCCTTTTATTATGATTTCAAGTCATTGGAAGTTTTGTCATTTGGAATGCATTGTTTGTACAACAATGTATAATGTTTGGTGTACATTTTAAGCCCATCATTCTAGCTGCTGTCTGGATAATAAGTTGTAGGAGACAATTGAAAAGGACATAAGTTAAGAGGATATTAAAATACTTCAAAGAAAAGATACAGAGCCCAGATCAGATAGCAGCAGTAAGTGTAATGATTCTGAAGACACTGAGAGCTTGACCACAATGTTTGCTAATTATTTTAAATAGTTTATATGACTAAGAAGGAATAACAAATATAAGAAAGGCCAGCATGTGCTACTACTGTTAAAAAAGTATATATATATAAATATATATATATATATATATAATCTCCAGTAAGATTTTAAAACATCCACATATGAATGCGTAGAAATTGACTACTTTCACTTTTTTCTTCAAAGTCTGCTAGATACTAAGTTTTGATAGCATTTAATTCTAAGAAAAATACAAGCTGGAAAATTTCACAATCTACTTCACAGATCTGGGGTTTTTGTTTTACTGCTGTTGATTGAGTATGATTTCTTAAATTGGAGGTTGTTTGAGGAGGCAAGTCCAGGGCTTAGGGTATGAGAGACATGTGCCCTGCCATTGAGCTGCACAGATTTTTGCCTTGTATTTCTATATTTTTTATTATTTTTTTTCTTTTTTGCTTTTTTGGGTCACAATGGCAATGCTCAGGGGGTACTCCTGGATCTGCACTCAGGAATTACTCCTGGCGGTGCTCAGGGGTCCATAAGGGATGCTAGAGATTGATCATGGGTAAGCTGTGTGGAAGGCAAATGCCCTACTCACTTTGGTCCTTTAATAAATGAAATAAATGATAATACAACTAAAAAGGCTTATATGTATCATATATATGCATAAAACAAGTATAAGAAATATATCAAAACAAGGACTTGAATGAAATGACAGGTAAAATTAATTGTAGATTTGAAGAGAAGTATTATGAGATTAATTGTTAAAAAATTAATACTGATTGTGCTGGATTTTTCCTCTTACTAGAGAAAGACTCGGGTTTCTCTTTCTTTAAAAATATTTTTGAGAGACCAGAGTGATAGTACAGCAGGTAGGTAGAATATCTTGTAGACAAATCCAGGTTCAACCCCCAGAACACCATATGGCTTCCTGAGTCTGCCAGGAGTGGTCCCAAGCACAGAACAAGTAAGCCCTGAGCACCACTGGGAGTGGCCAAAAAGAATACATACATATATATGCATATATATGTAGGTATGTATGTATGCATATATACACACATATATTCTTGAAATAGAGAAGCTATTCAAGAAGATTTTAAAATGCTTATGCCACTGGCAAAACTGATTATTAGCTCTTAGCTAAGTATAAAGAAAAATAAAAAGTATATACTAAAATATTTTACAGCCAAGGGGCAGTAAAAGAAAAATAAACAAGAGTTGTGATTTGTCACTTGTCACTTGTCTTCTCGTTGTTCATCGGTTTGCTAAAATGGATGCCAGTAACGTCTCTATTCATTGGGAATAAGGTCCATTATTGTTTCTGTTTTTAGCATATCGAATACACCACGGGTAGCTTGCCTGGCTCTGCCATGGCTCTGGATTCATCCCAGGGGCCCAGTCTTTTTTTCTATGTCAGACCATCAACCATCCAGAGACCACGGGGCAGAGCCCTGGGTGTAGACAAGTCTGTCTCCTGTCTGCCACCTGCCGATTTAGCTGGGCACTGCAACCACACCTGCAACACCTCGAGGGGCAGGAAAACAAGAGTGAAACTATATAAAAAAATATATATATATAACTAGGCATAACTGACTCTCTTTAGTCATTATTCCAATGGATAACATTTTAATGTAGTACTACTTAGAAACTGTAGCTATTGCAATGAAATTAATGTATCACCAAGAATAATGACAATTTTGACCACATAGTAATATAAATAAAAGGGCAACTAAAGTGAACAATAATGAACTTGCACATACCATAAAAATTAATCCCCCAAAATTATTCAATATAGGGGCCAGAGCAATAGTACAATAAATAGGGTGCCTCCCTTGCGGTCAACTCTGGTTTAATCTCCAGTATTAAAAACAGTCCACCATACCCACCAGGAGTGATACTTAAGTACACAGTCAGAATAAGCACTGAGTACCACCAGGCATGGACAAAACTCCAAACATGTTGTGGCCAGAGCAATAGTACAGTGGGCAGGGGGGCTTTCCTTGCATGAGACTGGCACAGATTCCATCCCTGGCATCCCATACAGTCCTCTGAAAACCATCAGGACTAATTTCTGAGCTAATACTGAGAAGTAACCACTGATTATTACTAGATGTGGCCCAAAAAGGAAAAAAAACAAAACAAAACAGTATGTCCATACGTGTGTGTTTGTGTGTGTATAAAATCAAAGAATTCAGGGTTGAAATTTATTTATTAAGGAGTAAGAGTATCACTGAAAATTATCTACCATGAATAATGATGATTAGTTGTTTCTATTCAGCTTTCACTGTTCAGTTGTTTGTTTCAAAAAATCCAATTATAATAGTCACTTTTCCATAGGGCAATATATGACAAGTGAGCAAAAGACACAGGGCCTAACTTCAGAGCAGAAATTCCTGGGAGAGGAGTCACTACTGAGCACACCTTAAAACAACATGGTCAGTATGCATTGTGCACAGGATCCCAGGGCCAAAGCTGAATAACTGATTAAGTGCTTCAGGCTTCAGAGAACAAGCCAGGCATAGCATCAATATTTGACTGAGTGCATGAACTTTTTGACAGACCAGATTTTAGGAATGAAGAAAATCCTGCATAGGAATTGAAAAGCACTAAGAAAGTGTGATCAGTGATTACTAAAAGGCTTGCTCTGTCTAGAATATTGGGCGGGTGCAGGAGTGGGGAGGAGGAATGAAAATTAATATGGAAAGGATGATCCTAGTAGTCTTGCAAGAGTCAACTAAGTATGCAAAGTACAGTAACTGCAGATGCTGACGTGAAGACATGTCACTAAAGATTTTTAAAGTGAGGTCTGCTGGAAGAGAGAAATCATTAATTAGAAGATAATGGAAATATTTTCAGGGAGGTGAATATAAAGAACTTAATGTGAAAACTATTAAGCTGTGGAAATAAAGTGCTTAATTTTAAGACTTAAATTTCCAGGAGTTCATTTGCATTATGATACTGCTGCTTGAATATAACTTTGGGACTACAGAGAATACTTTGCTAATCCTCTGGCATTTTATGACTATCGTAACCTAAGACAACTCAGAGAAAGCTGTGTTGTGTTGAGGAAAAACAAGAGAGAAATTAGTGAAAAAAAAGACATTTTTAAATATAGCAGAGCAAGTAATAGGAAAATACAATTTAATATCATATTTACATTATATCATACATTGCAGAGATAAAATGCCATAGATGTTTTATCTCCATTTACATTTTTGGTAATTATAATTGTTACTATTTTTAACTCTATTATTCTGTTTCTCTCTCTAGTTTTCATTTCTTCTACTGGATCCCACAGGACATCAAAAGCTCACGTGGCTGCCTACCTACAAGATGGTCAGACTTCTTCATCAAAACCCTGAACAAACGGTTTGAGGCTCTTCATATTCCTGAAGCAACCAAATGCCATTGGGCTACACTGGCACGTGATAGGGTCAAATGGAAATGTTACTGGCTCCCGCTGGAACAAATCGATGGGTTACGTCTTACAGTGTTCCAGCACCCATCCCTCCACCAGTGCTCATTTCCTACCACCAATGTCCCGATTCCCTCCCTCCTCCCACCTCCCCTAGTCTGCCTCTATGGCCGGTTTATTATCTCTTTCTCTATCTCTCTCTCTTCCTTCTCTTACTCATCGTGAATTGCAATACATATATTTAGAGGTCATCATGTGTATCTTACTGCCTGTATTTAATGTTCAGTTTTAGGTTGGTATTAGCTCTTTTGACAATTATTAGCACACTGTTCCTTCTCTGTCTTACATAACCTCTGACTCCCACATGTTTCTTTAATTTTCATCTTTGAAAAGACCTCCTGAACCATGTTTCGCCTGACCTTATATTGGTATCATACTAGGTGTATATATCTATGTCATGCAAATAGATGCAGTTTTTTTATAGATGTCATAGTCAGTGGTTTTAGATGATATCTCACTTTGTTTTTATTTGCATTTCCTCAACAAGTAATGTTGAACACTTTTACATATGACTGCTTGCCAACACTACATATTCTTCCCACCCCACCTAGGACTGCAGTCAGTGATGCAGTCAGGAATCATTCCCAACAGTAATCAGGGGGACTACATGGTATGCCATAGATTGAACCTGGCTAAGTGAAAAAAGAAGTATTTAAAGAAAATCACTGAAAGAAATATGATGGGATAGAATGACATATATTCAAGAGAGTATATGGACTTCATGATTGTGGAGAAAGACAGAAATGTCCTCTTTTAAAAACAATTGTTGAGGAAGCAGACTAAGCGTGTAGATGAGTTCAGATTTAGAGATATGTACTATTATATGCCTGTTAGACATCAAAACGTAAAAGATTTTACTTTGATAAAAAAGTTTGAGCTCAGAAAAGTTCAGGCTGGAAAATCAATTCAGGATACATTAACACATTTGAAATCTTAAGACCAAATGACCCATTATAGAGATTAAATATGAGCAATGTAGCGTCAAATTATTGATCACCGGAAAAGAATCCAGTCAATGAAATAAAAATAGTAAGAAAAAAAACAAAATAAAGTGATATTATGTAAGTCAGTGATGGATGGATGGATATATTTGTGATGAATGTGATATGTGACAATATACTTTATAAAAATAAAAATGTTAAACTCCTGTAAATAATGTAACAAAAAATATTTTAAGTAATACCATTGATTTTGTTCATTAAAAAAGCAGAATATGTTCCATGTATCATTTAAGGAAAAGTCTATGGGCTAACTTCAAAATTCAATTGTGTGGGGCAGGGTAGGGCATTTGCCTTGCATGCGGCCGGCCCATGCTGGCCCCGGTTCAATCCCCGGCATCCCATATGGTCCCCGAGCACCTCCAGGAGTAATTCCTGAGTGCAGAGCCAGGAGAAACCCCTGAGCATCTCTGGGTATGACCCAAAAAGAAAAAAAAATTCAATTATGTAAGTGGGAAAGATGAATATTGCATTAATTAAGAAAAGTACTGGACAAAACTTGAAGCGATTTTGTGAAAGGTATGTGAGTAGAGAAAATACTTTCATGGGAAAATAAATTCATCAAAGAAAAATATTTTGTAGAGATCTAGTGCAGAATGTTTAAATGCTAGTATCAAATACTGTTGATACAGTCAAATAACACTATTACTGTAACAAATATACATAATGAAATACATATTCACATTCTTTATATTTCAATTGCCCCTCAAGTTGGCCTATCCTGCCCCTTGAGGTGTTGCTGGTGTGGCTGTGGTGCCTGTCTGCATTGGCAGGCGGCAGACAGTGAGACAGGTTGTCTACATCCAGGGTTCTGTCCTGTGGGCCCTAGATGGTTGATGATCTGACACAGAAAAATACTGGGGCCCCTAGATGAACCCGGAGCCATGGCAGAACCAGGCAAGCTACATTGGTGTATTTGATATGCCAAAAACAGTAACAATAATGGACCTCATTTCCAAAAAACAGAGACAATACTGGTGCCCGCCTGAGCAAATGGATGAACAGGAAGACAAGGGATACAAGTGATATATTTCAATATTGATTCTAAGATAATAAATTTTATGCATTAGTTATCACTTTTTAATTTTATTTACTGAGCACTTTTGGGATCAGAGAAAGAGTAAAGTGGGTAAGGAACTTTCCTTGCATGGAACTGACTCAGAGTCAAGGGCTGAGAGATACTGTCTCCTGAATACCACTAGGAGTAATACCTGAGCACGGAGACAAGAGTAATCTCTGAAAACTGCTATGTGTGGCCCCCAAAACAAGCAACCAAAGGACACTTTCAAGTTTTTACTTCAGAAAAATGAAGGCTGTCAGCCTAAACCCCTGTGCTATCTAAAGCTTTGCAGCCCTCTGTTACACTCTCAATGGAGCTCCAAATTTGTTTAGAAATCAGGTAGCAGCATTTTTGAGAAACATCTTTCTCAAGAAACGTTAATTAAGAAACTAGAGCAAGGACTGTCATACAAACAATTGTAGTCAATGGATATCAAGAAAAGTATGGAGAGAAGAGAGGCAAGATGGCGGCAATGCAGCAAAACAGCAGCTTTTGGTGTTCTGAGCAGCCCAGGGACCACAAGATTTTTGCGTGAGTAAGTATGAGTGTGCCATGGACATTCTGGATCAGGGAGAGCACCTTTAAAGGAAACCAGCAGGTCACTTGCCAGAAGAGTATGTGCCCAGACTGGGACGCCTGAGCATGGCAGCAATGTGACCTCCAGCTGCAGAGCCCCACAGCTCGGCACTATGGCTCTGAGATTTAAGGAGACTGAAAAAGGAATCTTCCATTCTAACTCAGTACCACTACTGAGCACAGGTGTTGAGGTCCCAGAGTTGAGGAACTGCTCCAGGTTCCTACCATGGGGCCCCTAGTGATTTGGTCACCCCCCCACCATTTCTTCCCTTAATCTGCACTTGCCGCCACAGCATAGTATGGAGGAAAATCTCACTGAAACTCCTTGAGTGCCAACTGTCTAAAGATGGAGGATAGGGGCATGTGCCCCCGCCAGGTTCTGATGGACCAGTTGTACCAGCTAACCCAGAGTGCCCAAGCCATGAAAGGCAGCATCCTCGACTCTGGTGCTGGTCTCTGCTGGGTCACAACAGTCATCACTCCTGGAACTCAGGGGTGCAAAATCACCAGCAGGTCAACCTGAATGTGTGGAGCAAGCGCACCATCAGCCTGACGGTCCTCTCAGACTTCTCGATATCCCCAAACCACCTTTATGCCTCGGATGGACTCCAACAATTCAGGACCAACTTTCCTGAGGGATTAAACCACCAGAAGTTAGGTATGTGGAAGCCATGCCCACAAACCACTGCCAACTCAGTCATACAAACTCACTTATTTGCTATGCTTCAGAGACCCATAAACAAATACGAAGGAGATCAGAAGCCACAGTTAAGAAGCTCTTTCACCATTCATAATCCAGAGACTCATAAATAAATCTCATTAGAGATCAACATGATGCAGAGATGCTCCCAGACCCCTCCCAAGGCTGAGTCCTCCAGGTACTCGAGAGGGAGGCAGGAGGCCCACCTCCTGCCCAGAGCCTAGACAGCTGAAAAACTCCACACTCCGCAATTTCCCCTTGCTCCCAGAAGGATTCCACTGCATGCACTGAGTCTCACCCAGAAACTACTATGTTGAAAAACTCAGTATGCAGGATATATGATTGAAATTTCCAGGCTTTCATGGAGTCAGGGATGGCTGTCTTACCCCATCTCCCAGCAACTTTGAAAGCTGTGGCAGTCATGAACATGCCCCCAAAGCCACACCATTAAATATTTAACTTGAGCTTTATCACCTTGTTAAAAATTGTGTGCTTTCTGGAGAGTATCAGTGTTGTAAGACTGATAAGACAGGAGTAACACAACAGATTGGATGTGAGGGAATGTAGAAGGCATCCAATCTTAATTAATAAAATACCAACACAGAAAGCATAAAATCTAACATTTTAGTATCTCTTATACAAGGACTTAATAGCTCCATGGTAGGATACACAATTTTCACCAAATTTCTTCTGAGGAAACATTTTTTGATCATTTGTCAAATTACATTTGAGCAACTTTCTAAACCACAGTGTGTATGAAAACATGACGAGAAAATAAAAATTAGAAAAAAAAAATAAGGCCGTCACTCTTTTACATGCATCTGTTTGGAAAGGGTGGTGAAGAGAGGCCACAAAGCACTGTTCAGGGAACTGACTGAGATGGTTAAATGTTAGGGACAAGTGGCACTGCTAGAGCACAACAGTTTAGGACAGTCACACCTCGTAGGTTAAGTTGACTACAGGAATGTACCTGCATATGCTTAGCGGAAGGCTATGAAGTTCCAGGTATTGAACTTGGGGAACTGCGCATGCCTTGTACATGTCCTAGCTCCTAAGTTATCTCCCTATCTCCTTTGCCTACAATCCTAACATGATTATGTGTACGCACTCATCTCAAGGCATTACATAAGGTGACTGGCAGCCACATTTACACACCAAAAGCTGCCTCCACCTAACTTCAATCCCTGACAATTGAGCTCCACAAGATGCTAACTAGCTAAAAAATTTCAGATACACTGTGATCTTTGGGAGGAAATCTCCAGGCACTTTTGGAGTTGGAATGGGTGATCTCCCCACTCTGCCTCCCCATGCTTACAGATGCCCTCACAGCCACACCCATGTACCACCACCACCACCACATAAGCTCATATGCCATCCTTGTTCCAGAGACTCATAAGTAAATATCGAAAGCGATCAACTGACCACAAAATATTCTTGGATACCTCTGAGGCGATCTCAGTAACGTGGTAGGTCAACTCCTGCCTGAATGAAGCCCCAGAAGCCACACTCACAGTATAAAAGCTGTGACCATGTTTCTGGCCAAACAGTTCCATTAAATATTCTGGATTTTCTAGAACACAGTTGCATTCGCAGTCACACAAAATCTTCAAACTCTACATTACAAGATTGTATTACTGAGATTGTAATACTGAGATTACTCAGTAGGAGCACATCAGGTTGTAAGACAATATAATGAAGACCCAACTAATGTTGACAACAAAAACATTAATACAGAAGGTTTAACTGGCAACAATAGTTTAGTAAATCCTCAAACCAGGACATAATGTCCCCATGGCAAAATAACAACCAATTTTCACAAATAATTTTACTAAAATATTTGTGATCATTCCATACACATTTAGTGGTAATTAGCAATATACAATAAATTATTGTGGGCCAACTACAGGGCAGTCTTGAGGGATTATTGAGAAAATGGAGACAGTGGTGGAGGGAAGGTGACAGTAGAGGAGGGACTGGTGTTGGAATATTGAATGCCTGTAACAAATCACCATGAACAACTTTGTAAGTACGGTGCTTAAATAAAGTGGGGAATTTTCTTTTAAATTTTAAAAATAAAATAAAGACTATGGTTTCATATGTTAGACACAGCATATTTTCCAGCAAGTCGATAAAGCAGATATTTTTTCAAGCATTTGTTTTTAATGCCTGGCTTTATTTTCTTTGTTCTACTAAAAATAAATTCTAAGTAATTGTTTGAAAAACAATTTGCCAGACCTTGTAGAAGATAGAAATATACAGGAATACTGAGAAACAGCTACATCTCTCAAGAAATTTAAATGTTAGAAAAGAATAAAACGGAAAAACAAAGTACTGCCTTGAAACCATACATGTACTATAGCAGCTATAAATAATGCAGAAATTAGCATACACATATTGTTCTAGAGAGATGTTCTGAACATGAGTCATACCACAGTTTTATTTCATAAACAGGCTGATAACGCTATATCAATATCAGCTCTTATACATGTTACCAGAATTCATATTTTATATGCTTATTATATTTAGGAATTTAAGACTGAAACTATTTACTTTTAAGTTTTTTTAAATCTTCATTTACTAGTCTTTTATGTTCTGCAAACTTATTTTTTATCTTCATTTTTACATTTTTAATTATTACCTGGTAATTACATCTTTCAAAATCTTGAGTATGCTTTAAAAATATTATTTATACTCAATCATTTTGTGCAATCTCTATTCATAGGATTTCTATCACCCTTCTTTTTTATAGTGCATGTCCATATTCTGGATGGGTGGAAGTTAATTATAATTTCAAAATAAAGCAAATCTTAATGGTTTTAAGATGCATCTCAATAAAAACCCACTCTTTTTATCATTTTTCTAGTTTATAACCTGTATCTAAGTCTTTCCCGATATAATCAACATTACACGAATACTTACAACTTTTAATCCTTTATTAAAATTCAAAGCAATTATACACATCTACACTTCTCAAGCCATTCGAAGTATAAAAATAGGAATATATAGAAATTACCAATTGTCATTTATATATTATACAAAAAAATTGAAAAGACAATGCTTTTATCATTTAATTTCATTCTCAAGATTATACCAAATTCATAACAACTTGGTGATTTTAATTTTTTAAATTTAAGGGTAGGTAATGTTGCATGCTTTAAAGTCATGGCATTTCAAAAATAGGTTTGAGAACCCGATAGTTGTCATTAATATTTTTTTTAAAAATGAAAGATTAAGTTCAAACTCCAAATATGGACTTTTTTAAATCTTGGACTTAAAATATAAAATGCCATAGGAAAAAAAAATAGTCTTTCTACTAAAAATGTTACTGTTTAACATGTGGTTTTCCTAAAAACTTTTCCAACCTGGCTCCTAGGGAGCTGCAGCATGTACATCCAGAGGAGTAGTAACATCAGGGTCTGGTGAGGAGATCTCTTCAGTGCCTTCTTGAATTTCCCCCTTTTAGGAGTGTTGAAAATAGGTCTGGAAAAGCATAGGAAAACTATATCAAATTTTCCTTAGGAGGTTTTTTCCCCAATATTGTTTTAGCAACGCTGCATGTGAAGGTGTTATGGCATTAAGTATTCATTTTGTCTGAGAACGCCTAAGACAGAGTAACAATATCTTTTGAGATAAATATAACTATATCATATTAGCTGAGATAAAGCTGCATGTTTAAAAATGCATGTGGGAATCATATGAGAAGCATCCTTACGAATACAAATATGCAAATATTATATCTAAGGAAAACTAAACTATTTAGGACAGTATGCCTTGTATATAATAAGTGATGCTTCAGGACACTCTAAAACAATTAATATGCTCTTTATAAGCTGGATTGTCAAAAATATTTAAATGCTATATGCTTCATACAGCATGTAAGCTATGATAGGCATTGCTAATAAGAATGAAAATTATTTCCACGTATTCTACATAACAGATGTCACATAGATGTATTGAACAATATTTACATATGCAATTGTTTATCAATTTTAGACTTCTATAAGAAAACTCATAGATCACAAGAAAAACATAAAAATTTAAATGTCAGCATCCATGTCACCCTTAAATTGCTCAAATGATCAATGTAGAAATAACACCAGGAATATATATTAACTGAATCCCCCAGTATTATTTGATATCAAGTATATCTATAAATGTTTTAGTTGCTGTACTTTGTAAAATCCATGAAAATGTTATTATATACATGTTTAGTGAAATGAACTTCATATTAAAACAGGAGAGGTTGCTAAAAAGAGTAACACCTAATCTAAATCATCTTCAGTATTACTGCAATTGTTAAATGCGAAAGTTACAGTGGAAATTAAAAATCAATATTATCTGAAAAGCTATTACAATTAAAAGTAGGTAAATTATAAATGGTATCACCATTATTTATGGTGTTAGTAAATTAAGTAATGAAGAAAGCTAATTTTATAAATCTCACATCAAAGATATAAAGTTGTCACAATTAAAGACTTCTAATTCTAGCCCATGTTTTCCTATATAGGACTTATAGTCCTTTTGAAAAAAATATTTGATGTATGTGATTCTTTGATTGCACTTAATTTGCATAATTACTTCAATTTCATTTTCCTCCTTAATTTCCCATTCTTAAATTTATGACTTACCTAAATTTCACTAGTACCTGCAAACACTGAAGTAATATACTATAATTTAATGTATAAACATACCTATGTCCACTTAACTAATTAATAAAATACAGCTATGCATACAAAAACTATATATTAGAATACAGTTACTAAATAGTTATCTTCCCTAAGAAAATATAAATCAGTATAAATAGCAAAGTATGCATTATGTATTTAATCTAGTTATTCTAGAGATCTCTATGTGGTGATTTAAAAGTCACAGCTGAAAAATAATATGGTATGCTAAAATAGTAGTTCTAAAATTTTTTCACTTATTAAAATAATTCACACTTTTAGAAAATCCAAATGTGTTAATGTAATTTTTTAGTTATAATAGCAGCATAAGAAGAAATTAAAATTATTCTTTAAGACTAAACCCTAAAACACAAGGAATAAAGAACAAGGAGGAAAAATTGTAAAGAAATTAACATTACTACACACAATATTAATGCTAAAATTAATATTTTAATTAATAGGGCATAGTAAAGTAATTACAAATAACCTTTGTGGTTTAAATTTATGTGAATTTATTTTCTTTTTAAAAGGACTTTAAGAAATTAACATCTAACATTCAGAAATTCTATTAATTGAAATTCTCAATACTTATACCATGCAAATAGTGTAAAACTGTCTGGTTAAATGCTGTGTTTTAACAACTATAAAGGCATGAACAAACTTAATATTGCAAAAATGTAAATGAATAATTTAAAAGTGCAAAGTCAGAAAACCCTCTAAATTAAAAATCTACTCCATAACAGTTGGCTATAAAAAAACATATAGTACAGAATTTGGGATATATTAAAGGTTACCTGCAATGGAAGCAAATTGTGTTTAATTTATCTGCAAATCTCATAGATCACAAGAAATCATAAAGCATTCAAAGTTAACTTATATCTTAATTTTAATATTAAATTTAAAATATAAAATAACAGTAATTTTATTTTTTATTAAATTTAGGCCAACAGTTTATTTTCAAAGTCAGCAGATTTCAAAGAACTAATAAAAAGAAGATTATACAAGTGAAAAAGAACCAAGGAGTGTTTGTCAGTTAACAAAAGCAGTCAAAGAGAAACATTTTCAGTTATGGAAAATAAAACAGATATATTTTATTATGAAATAGAAACTTTACATTATTTGTTAACTAAATATAAGACTTACTAATCACAAATGGTTTAATGGGAGAAAAGGAAACAATTTCCTTTTGGAAATTGTTCGACTCACGATTTGATTGACGTGTGTCTACTAGCTTTCAATTTTAAGCATCAAACAGTTTTAGGTAATCTAAGACAGTATATTGTAAGAAATTTGGGGGAAAATTATGTAAAACTTTATTTCCATTAAAAAATTCAAGAATTCATGATGATTTACAAATTACGAAAATGAGAGCAGGAAAATTAATGTCAATTATAAACTTTATTACAGAATAAATTTATGATACAATTTGCTAGTTTTTAAAATGTCACAATTTCCCAATCCAGTTGAATCAATGAAATAGATTTTGGAAAAGTTGGAGTTATAAAATTCAAATGTTGTGGTGCCAGCAAAATAGTATAGCAGATAAGCTTTGCAAGCAGTTGATGTGGGTTTGAGTCCACGGCACTCTATATAGTACAAATTAAATTTATGTGGTTGGTTGTAAATGATTATTTTGCAGAAACTTTTTCTAGAATGCTTGAAATGTAGGTAGCTAGCCTGCATTTGATACCAGAAGTCCACAAGGTTCTTTAAGCATAAATTTGGCCCCCAAAATGAAAAAAATACAGGGAAAAGTAGTCTGGATAACTGAAATGCATTTTTAAATAGTTTTAAGACTATCAAACTTAGAATGAATTCTTAGAATTCTTAGAATTTATTCTGTTTGATAGGATAGAAAAAACAGAAAAGGATGCAGAGTATATATAATTGAACAAGCTACACATAAATCGCAAATATATATATTTTATAGAAAACTATAGATGTAATATTTTAAATTAATTATAATTAATATAGTCTTTGAAATAGCAATTACTTGCATATGATAATACCATTCTCATACTTAATGGAACTGGCAATGACTTTTTTTAAAGTTATCTAAAATATAGTGGTCAATGTTCAGATTTACCTGACTCTTATGAAAGCAAGATCTATATCTTAGCTTCTGGTATTCCTTCTAATCTATGAACAATAACTATCATATTATTGTTTACAATACCATCAATATATGAAATACTTTATGATTTATTTGTCCATTTATTTTTTTACTTTATTAAATCACTAAGATTTGCATGACATATAAAATTGCATAGTTGATTTTTAGACATACAATATTACAGCATTGATCCCACCACCAGCATCAACTAACCTCTATCAATATTTTCAGGTTCCGGTTCATCCCTGCCCCATCATGCCCTGCCATCCTCCAGCCTGCCCTCCTGCCAGGAACCATTCTAAATTCACTTTTTAAAGTTTGGGTCTCTAGATGTCAGTGCTGCTGACTCTGTAATATGGATATTTGAATCTATCATTCCTTAACACCACCTTTGTACCTTAATCCCTTACCTGGCTCCATTGCATCTCATTTGTCTCTTCTCAAACCCCACCCCTACCCTTTCTTTCCTTCTCTTTCCTATACTCCGGGGCCAAGGTTGATCATGCTGTGCATTCATTTAAGAAAAAGGTAAATTTCCTCATTCTAACATTCCTTTCATATGGTAAGAGAACTTTTTATGTAACTAAATTCTGTCTTGGTGAATTGGGGCCATCTGGTTGCCCAGGAATAGAGTTACTACTAGTGGCATACTCCCTACTGAATACCAGCTTCGGCTTCTTTATTTCCATTGTCTTTGGGTATTCTTATTCTACAATACTTTTCTTTATATCCCATGTTAAATTCATGGATTTTAATATAGCTAATATGTTTCAATAAGCTATCTAACATTATTCTTTGCAGTAGAAATTCCATTAAACTCGCTTCACTGTTAACACAGTATATGGAATATATGACTTTTCAAGGAATTTCAAAACAACTTAAAAATTAATTTAGCATTCCTATATTGAAAAGCATTCTAAAGGTATTCAGAGATTAGTCAGTGCAAATCCATTATTACCATTAATATTTCAACAAATTCTATTACAACGAACCATAAAATTTATACTTTTTAAGGGAAACAAGGAGAAAAATGAAGGATGCAATTTTTACCTTATAATTGCATCTTGTTAAATGCTTGGTAGACAAAAATACTAAAAACATTTACCATTTACAAAAACAATGCTAAGTTTATATGAATTAAATCAGTAGAAAGTCGTTATAAAATGAAAGATGCTAAAATTTACTTTAAAATCAACCAAATTAATAGTGCAAAAACATCACTTGATCACTTGATCACTTGAATCCCATTATTCATAGATTTGCTCGAGCGGGCACCAGTAACATTTCCACTGGACCCTATCACGTGCCAATGTAGCCCAATGGCATCTGGTTGATTCAGGAAAGAGCCTCAAACTGTTCCTTCAGGGTCTTGACAAGAAAGTATGACCATCTTGTGGGGGGGAGGCGGCCACGTGAACTTTTGACATCCGTGGGGATCCAGTCAGTAACGGCTCTAGTCCAGCGGTCATCTCCAAATCGCATTACATGTCCAGCCCATGTGATTTTCGATGCCTTGACAAACGAGACAGCGTCCCTGATTCTGGAATAGTGACGGAGGTCAGAACTCCGGATTCCTTCTCTCACTTGAGTGAGTCGTGATATTCTAAGCATAGCTTAAGTTTCGATCCTTGGCATCCCATATGGTCCCCTGAGCACTGCCAGGAGTAATTCCTGAGTGCAGAGCCAGGAGTAACCCCCTGAGCATCACTGGATGTGACCCAAAAAGCAAAAAAAAAAAAAAAAAAACTAAGAATTTAATTTGGGTGAAGTTTCCATCATATTTTTTTTTTGCTTTTTTGGGTCACACCCGGCCATGCTCAAAGATTACTCCTGGCTCTTCACTCAGGAATTACTCTTTCAGTGCTCGGGGGACCATATGGGATGCTGGGATCAAACTTCGGGTTGGCCGCATGCAAGGCAAACACCCTAACCGCTGTGCTATCGC
The DNA here is from genome assembly GCA_021461705.1 of Cryptotis parvus. NCBI lineage: Eukaryota > Metazoa > Chordata > Mammalia > Eulipotyphla > Soricidae > Cryptotis > Cryptotis parvus. The sequence continues at coordinate 66,074 of JAJIBD010024185.1, forward strand.
CTCCAACCCCATATGTATCTTATGTATAAAGGGAAATTAGAAAAGAAAAATCATCTCTTCCAAAAAAAAGTAAAAAGCCCAGTGGTACTCTGCCAGCTGGGCCAGATAATTCAATGTTATTGGCCACCAGGTAACCTTAGCAGTGCTTGGTGGTTTCCTGGGCTACACGTAGCAATGCTGGAGTGACTGGAATAGGACATGATTCATACAGCAAATGTGCCTCTAAACACCCTGTACTTTCTTTGCAGTTAGAGATGCAACTAATTAAAAAAGAAGTGCTCTCTGTAATAAAATTTAAAACTGACTTTGTAAAATATAAATATTTTCCACTCGTTTTGACTAGAACTTGAATAACTTATTTATTAACTTATTTATTAACTTGAATAACAACTTTTTTTTTAAGAGGAGAAAAGTTTTACACGTCCCTCTGTGGGTGCATATGGATTTAGATGTGTAAAATTTCTTAGTGAATCACATATCCTTTGGTTATTAAGACATATTTTTCATAGTTTACCTTGATCTGATCTTTCTTGCAAGTTTTACTATAACTGCATGCAAAAAATACAATAAACTCAGTCTTCTTTCTAATGCCATGTATGAAAGTCAAATCAAAATGGATTAAAGACATCAATATTAGACCTGAATCAATACATAGAGGAAATGAAGGCAGAACCCTTCATTTTCAAGAAACACCGTGACCAAGAAAGTGGACACATAACTAAAGAAATGGGTCAACATTAAGCTAAGAACTTGCTGCACCTCAAAGGAAAGTGACCAGGAAACAGACAGCACCCAAAATGGGAAAACCATTTAGCCAGCACCCATCTGAAAAGGGGTTAATAACAAATATATGAGGCACTGGTAGAAGTTTATAAGAAAAACACACCCAATACCAATAAAAAAATGAGAATAAAAGAACATAAATGTCCTTAAAGAAGAAATACAAATGGCCAGAGCACATGAAATATTCCTCTACATCACTAGTCATGAGGTAGATGTAAATAACAACAGCGAGATACCAGTTTATTTCACAGAGACTGACATATATCAAAAGTAACAGCACAACCAGTATTGTTATGGATGAGGGGAGAAAGGGACTTTTATCATTGCTGCTGGGAATACCAACTGGTTCAGGTATTTTGAAAATCAATATGGGAATCCTCAAAAAATAGAAATTGAGCTTCACAGGACCCAGCAATACCACACAAGGGGAATATAACCCAGGGTCCCAAAACACAATGTGGAAATGCCATCTGCATTATTAAGTTCATTGAAGTACTATTCACAATATGCAGTATCTGGAAACAACCCGTTACCAAGAACAGGTGACTAAATAAAAGAAACTATGGTGCATACAGACAATTAAGTACTATTCATTCACCAGTAATAATGAAGTCATAAAATTTGCTTATTCATGAATGGACATGGAGAGAATCATTCTGAATGAAATGAGTTAGAAATAGAGGGACAGACACATAATGACTGCACTCATTTGCAGAATATAAGAATATATAGTGAGACTAATACCCAAAGACATTAAAAATGAGGACTAGGAGTACTGATCCCTGGTTGGAAGCTTGCCACAAGTGAGTATGAGGGAATGAGTGAGAGCACTTAGGACAGAGAAGGGACTGCTCTCACAATGATAGTAGGAAATGATCACTGTGGACAGAAATAGAACACTGAAAGAAGGTAAATGATATACATAACCTTTCAGTACCTGTAGTGCAAATCCCAGCGCCAAAGAGAAGGAGGGGGATCTTTCATAAAAGGAGGCTGGGGGGTGACAAGAGGTAAACTGGGACATTGGTGGTACCCCAGACTGGGACACTGCTGAAGGGACAGTTGGAACATTGCATGAAACTCAATAACTAACAACTCTGCAACCACATTATTTCAAGGTGACTAAAAAAATGCTACTTGATACTCATTCTACACTTGAAACCTTACTTCTATTTGTCTTTTCTTGTTAAATATTAACCATGTATCATCTCAAGATTACTATTTTGTCATATCTTCAGTACATAAATCAAGAATCTTTATTAACTTTCAAGTAATTTCAATATCAAGACAATGTTACTATTACAAATCTAGTAAAGAAATACATGAAAAAAATAGCTTGAAAATACATACTAATTAACATGCAAAATTCTATGGAAACTATCAATTATGTTTTCATAATCCCTAAAACAGTCAAAGTCACTCTTTCAGATTATCTATCTACTATTTACAAACAACCAACTTGAATTGAATCAAGTCCTAAATCAAGGCTTCAAGAACTAAATCAAGAACACCAATTATGCCTCTTAAGAATCCCTAGTATGAAATAGTTTCAATAAGAAACATAATTTGGAACTGCCTCAGGGCTATCAGACATCATGCAGAAAGTCAGACACATGGGGAAGAGCTGCCATCTGGCTCTCCCCTAGCTCAGCTGACCATGAGGTGCCCAGGAGGGAAGATGATTTTAGTCCCAGCCCATCACTTCAATAGGGCCTCAGAAGCAGCCAGATGAAACTTGCTCACCTTAATAGCCACCATTTTCAAGGTCTGGACTCCAAAGCTCATCAGAGCCCCACCCAAGAGAGAAGCTGATTTCAAGCCTTGCTTGCCAGGGCCCCACACAGCAGAGCAGCCGAGCTCAAGTTCAGTTTGGCAGTTCTTGGAGGCGAAAATCACTGCACATTCTTGGAGATGGAACTGGGTTCCCTATTCCCCTCTCTATCCCATCTGAGAGGCCTGGTGGACCTGCCCACGAACTAACTAAGGGCTATCGAACATGATGCAGAGACTCAGACACACAGCGGAGAGTTGCCCTCCCAGCTCTCCCCAAGTTGTGCGGTACATCAAGCTAGTGGAACCAATCACTTTCTAGAAACTCAGAAAGTAAATTCAATAACAGAAGAACTCAGAAAACCTCATGCAACACAACCACAGTCATCCTCTGGTCCGGAATCAACACCTGGACACAGCCTGACCCAAGAGAGAAGCCAAATTCAAGCCCAGGTATGCAGTACTTGGTGACTATGCCAAACAGGTTTTTTAGGGAGCCTGGACTGGGACCACCTCCCCCCCACCTCGGCTCCCTCCACAAAGGCCTGGAGGTCCTGTCCAGAACTGTTGCTGGGGCTCTCAGCCAGACACCAGGTATTCAGGTGCAGGGTGGAGTCTCTGCCTGCCCACCGTGTGCTATACTGACTGATGGGGCTGGGGGTAGGTCTGTGCTCCTTGACCTGTCCTCTGCCAGGCTCCCAAAAGTCAGGAAACCTCACAACACAACCACAGTCATCCTCTGGTCCGACTCCACAGGTACATACAGCCCAATCCCCATAGCGCATGGGTGCATCGTGCCCACATGATATCTCAAAAACATGTGGGAGTCAGAGGCTAGGTAAGACAGAGAAGGGAACAGTGTGCTGATAATCATTGAAAATGATGATACCATCCGAGAACTGAGCACTTAATATAGACAAAAAGATAGACAAGATAACCTCTAAATGTATATATTACAATTCACAATGTGTAAGAAAGGGAAGCAAAGAGAGAGAGGTAGAGAGACAGAGGAGAGTGAGAGAGAGAGAAAGGAGATAAAGAACCTGCCATGGAGATAAGCTGAGGGAAGGGGGAGGGACATGGGGACACTAATGATGGGAAATGGGCACAAGTGGAGGGATGAGTGCTGGAACACTGTATGACCGAAACTCAAACATGAACATCTGGTAATTGTATATCTCATGGTGGTATAATAAAATAATAAAAAAACATATTTTTTTAACAATCCACTCGGAAGATCTAGTTTCTTTTTCTTAGGGTCTTGAGTATTTCATAATTTTTCTAGATTTAAATATATTATTAAAAGGACTATGTGTATATATATATACATATATATGAATCACACTCTGAACACTGCATATACAAAACTTTAATTTACTAAATGCTCTCATTACACAATTTGCAGCATCTCTATTGTCACTATAATGATAGTCTGATCTTCCCAATATATTTTTTTTCTTACTTGAAAAATCTGTACAAATAGTGAACATTTCATGTTATTCTTTCTCAAATTTAATACCATGCATATAAAGTTCTGGGTATATTTTCTAGAAATAGAACATCAATAAGATTATGCTTTTCACTCTTATGAACTATGGATGTAATTTTACCATTATCAACAGCATTCGAAGGATTATAGCTGCTAAATGCCAAATTACTAGAACGAGCATATTTTTTATGTAATCCTAGATTCCCTTGAAGAGGAAGGCTAGCATTATGTATGCTATTTTCTTATTCTTTATAAACTTTAGTTTTCTTATGATGAAATGAAAATAACAATATATGACAATTTCTGTGAGCAAATTCAGATTATTCTGAATTCAAATATATGAAAGTAGGCTCATGGCAGGTGTCCCTGGAATTTATTCTATTTTTTAGTTTCCATTGCAGACAATGAATATCAACTTGCCATTCCTAATCCCTATATGCTATCCAGAATGTCACAGCTGCTCTTAGAGGACAAACAAATTCTGTGGGTGTAGATAAACTGCAATTTTAAGTAATAATCAGAAACATAAAGTATCTTATCAACATTAAAATATACATAGCTAATAAATTAAAAATGAATAACCTAAAACATTAAAAACAAAATGCATTTTAGTATATTAAAGGCTTTTTTAAGAAACTTAGGATTCATTGTAGCTGCCACCATTTAAATTCCTTTTCCTTAATTTTCTTTTAAAGAAAAGATCAGGCCAGCGAGGTAGTAGAGCAGGTAGGCCATTTGCCTTTCAGATGGCTGACCCAGTTCTATCCCCAGCACTCCATATGTTCCCCTGAGTACACCAGGAGTAATTTCTGCATGCAGAGCTGGAAGTAACCCCAAAACATCACCAAAACTAAAAATTTTGTAATGTCCCAAAACTAAAATGAATTAATTAATTAATTAAAATAAATTTATTCACAGTGCTTTTTAATTATAAATCCATGATTTGTTATGCCCATTGATTTTATAAATTTGTAGACTCAATCCAAACTTTCCATAATTAACATTAAACTATGTCCTCCAATGTTGCTTATGTTACATTTGGAAAGCATTGCCTCTTCTAAACACTGTATTTCCCTGTTTTATTGATAATGTGCAAAAATAATTTTGCTGAATTGAGCTCTTATGCTAATTTTTATTAAAGTACTATGATTGAAACTGAGATACACAGTTAGTTTTAGGTATACACTATTGCAATAACAAACCCACCATCAACAATTCCAGGATGTGAAAACAATTTCTTTCCCCCAGTGTTCCCAGGCTCCCTCTCACACCATCTGCTTTCTCAACAGGCAGTTTTAAGTTTGGTTGTTCTGGTTTGGGTTTCATATTTAAAGTGGTCTTGATTATATGGTTTAGAAATTCTTTGAGGACGTTTATGTTGATTTCTTCTCCCCATTTTTTGATGGGTTGGTTGTTTTCTTCTTGTAAATTTCCACCAGTGCCTTATATATCTTGGTTATTAACAGCTTATCACATGGGCATTGGGTGAACATTCTTTCCCAGTCTTTGTCTTTGTATCTTGGTCACCGTTTCTGTTGAGGTGCGGAAGCTTTTTAGTTTCATGTAGTCCTATATTTTTATCTTTGCTTACACTTGTGTTGTTAGTGGTGTTTCATCTTGAAGATGCCTTTGTTTCAATATTGTGGAGGATTTCACGTATGTCTTCTTTGATGTACTTTAGGAATTCAGGTCTGATACTGCAATCTTTCATCCATTTTGATTTGACTTTGTGCATGGCATTCTACCTAGTATCATCCCAACATGTCCTAGACCACTGAGCTGTGGGCTTATCTCCATCCACCACTTGTGACTTCTTCCTTATCATTTCTTTTCCTTCTCTGTACATCAAAATTGAGTTTTTAAAAACATTTTCTCCCAATCTCAAAAACTGAACTTAAATTAAACTTTGCAATAAATATTTCATTTATATTGCTAATAACAATGACAAAAGGTGAAAATTAACTGGATAACTGTAAACTATGCATCTTCACGTTTGGCTAACAACAGAAACTCAACTTTAATTTCTTTCTACGAATGCTGTATGTCTTTAATAGGAGCTTCTATATGATACTGCCATGTTGTCATTTAGTTCTCTCAAAAGATAATGCAAAAAAGTTTATAAATGAGATATATAAATTTAACTAATTTGGAATCACTGGAATCCAGCTTTTTGTTTGTCCGTATTCTGGGGCTTAGTTGACAGTCTCACAGCTTACTCCTGGGTTTGCAATCAGGGATCACTCCTGGTGGGTCTTAGGGAAACCTATGTGTTGACAGGATTGAACCTGGGTTTTCTTCATCAAGGCAACTGTCCTACCTGCTCTATCACTTCTGCCACTGGATCCAAATTTGATACTACAAACAGTTAATATGTATTATGGTTATGATTTGGATGCCTTCTGGTCCAGCCTCTAAATTTTTGTTTTTTGCTTTTTGAGTCACATCCGGTGACACTCAGGGGTTACTCCTGGCTCTCTGCTCAGGAATTACTCCCTAGTGGTGCTTTGGGGGCCATATGGTATGCTGTGAGTGAACCCAGGTCTGTCGCGTCCAAAGCAAATGCCCTACCCGCTGTGCTTTCGCTCCGGCCCCTGTAGTCCAGTTCTAAACATGTTATTTTAAAAACATTTTACAGTCAAGCAAAGTCAATGTAAGTGTAAAACTAAGTTGTTTTAGGATAATGTTAAACATGAAAAGGACTTTTAAATATAAAACCAAAATACTTATTTTATGAAACTAAATTCTTCAAAAAATAAAATTAGAAGTACTAGTTTTGTAAATAAACTTACTGTTGCTATATATAAAGCTCACATTTATAGAAGATTTTTGATTCAGTTAAATGGCACAGTGTAATCAATTTTATTATTTTTAAGTGCTGCTTTTTATTAAAACACCTCATATACAGGAACATTTATAAGCAATAATATAAAGTAGAAAAAATATTTGGTCATCCCTCTGTGTGAACAAATGTTAAAGTTGATTTTATTCATTTCACTTTTTTTTTGCTTCAAAATCAATTTTATAAATACCACTAAAGGTCACATCCTCTATTCCATGGGTATGATTAAAGCTTATGTGCATTTTTCATATTTTACTACATATATCCGTATTTTTCTATTAGTTGTTCTTAGAAATTCAATATGTTTTACATTCAAATAAAAGAGGCACTTTATTTTTTCATTAAAGTGAGATAAGGTTAAGAAGGTAAAGAAAGAGCTGGACTTAAAATGACACATATACACTGGTAAGGGCTACGACACTTGGTGGTGGCATAATGACTTTGTAATCAAAACCATAAACACTGACAGTAGTATAATATGATACCTAAACTATAAGTTAAAAACAAAAATGTGACTTAAGCAAGCATATGAAAATTAAACTCTCAGACCAAAGGAATGATAAAATGGGAAATGCACTTGCCCTGCAAGGACCAGATCCAGGTTTGATCCCTGACATACGATCACTTTCATGAGTGGTGCACAGAGTCCTGGGTATGGTCCCAAAAAAGCAGGGAAGGGGCTAAGTAGAATCAATAAAGAAATACAACTTCTAACTGAAACTTTTTTAATTGAATCACTGTGAGAGAGTCCATTACAAAACTGTTCATGGGTTTCAGTCACACAATGTAATAACACCCATGATTCAACCAGTGTACATCCCATTTCCCAGCATCAATGTCCCAGTTTCTTCCCCTCCAAAAAGCCTGCCTTTATGATAGCACTTTCCTCTCTCTCTCTCTCTCTCTCTCTCTCTCTCTCTCTCTCTCTCTCTCTCTCTCTCTCTCTCTCTCCCCTCACTTTCTTGGTCTCTCTCACCTCTCTCGCCCCTTTTGCACAGTATGTTTTTTTTTTGCAATACTGACATGTAGCATATACCTTTACTTATTTTCAATTTTCAGTCAAAGTCTAGAATTACTATTTCCAAGTATCATTGTCATACTGGTCCCTTCTCTAACTTACCTAACATCTGTCCCACACACAGAAAATTAAGTACCTTGAAATCAGTTTAACTAAGGATGTAAAGGATCTTTAAAAAGAAAACTACAAAATTCTATTTCAAGAAATAAAAGAGGACTTGAGGAAATAGAGACACATCCCTGACTCATGGTATTGGGAGAATTAACGTTTTCAAAATGACAATATTCCCCAAAGCATTATACAGATTCAATGTGGTTGCTAGAATACCATGATATTTTTTAAATAAATTGATAAACACTGCTGGAATTTGTATGGAACAATAAACCCCACAAGCAGCTAAAAGCAATCCTTGAAAAACAGAAGATGGAAGGCATCATATTCCCAAGCTCCAAACTGTACTACAAAGCGGTAATAATTAAAACAGTATGGTATTAGAATAAAGACTCCTCCAGACCAATGGAAAAGAGCTGAAAACAAATAATCTTTCTTTTTTTTTAAATTTTTTTTATTATACCACCGTGAAACACACAATTACAAAGGTGTTCATAATTGGTTCTTGGTAATACAATATTCCAGCACCCATCCCTCCACCAGTGCCCCATTTCCACCACCAATGTACCCCTCCCCTCCGCGTCCCCCCACCCGCCTTAATAGCAGGTACCCCAGTTTTCTCTCTTTCTCTCTCTATCTCTCTCTGTCTCTGCATCTCTCTCCCTCTTATTTTACACATTATGGCTAGCCCTGCAGATATTTAGAGTTTGTCACTTAAGTCTCTTTTGTGTATATTCAGTGGTGAGTTTTAATCTGCCATTACCATTTCCCATATTTATTAAAACACTGGTATCTATATCCTATTAATGAATGCAGTCATTCTATATCTGTCCTTTTCCTTCTGACTAATTTCACTCAGCATGATAGACTCCATGTCCCTCCATTTGCAGGTAAATTTCATAATTTCATCCTTTCTGACAGCCGCATAGTATTCCATAGTGTAGATGAACCACAGTTTCTTTAGCCAGTCCTCTGTTCTCGGGCATTTAGGTTGTTTCCAGATTCTAGCTATAGTGAATAGCGCAGAGATGAATAAAGAAGTACAGATAGTGTTTCTGCTATGTGTTTTTCGGTCTCTAGGGTATATTCCCAAGAGTGCTATTGCTGGATCAAATGGGAGCTCAATATCTAGCTTTCGGAGGAATGCCCATATTGTTTTCCAAAAAGGGCTGGACCAGTCGGCACTCCCACCAACAGTGGATCCAGAGTCCCTTTTCCCCACATCCACGCCAGCACTGGTTGTTCTTGCTGTTTTGGATGTGTGCCAGTCTCTGTGGGGTGAGATGGTACCTCATTGTTGTTTTGATTTGCATCTCCCTGATGATTAAAGATGAAGAGCACTTTTTTCATATGCCTTTTGGCCATTCGAATTTCTTCTTTTTGGAAGCTTCTGTTCATTTCTTCTCCCCATTTTTTGATGGGGTTGGCTGTTTTCTTCTTGTGGAGTGCTACCAGTGCCTGATATATTCTGGATATTAACCCCTTGTCAGATGGGTATTGGGTGAATATGCTTTCCCACTCTGTGGATTGTCTTTGTATCTTGGTCACCGTTTCTTTTGAGGTGCAGAAGCTTTTCAATTTTATATAATCCCATTTGTTTATCTTTTGCTTCCATTTGCTTGGTCAGTGGTGTGTCGTCTTTAAAGATACTTTTCGTTTCGATGTCATAGAGCCGTTTCTCCTATGTTTTCTTCGATGTACCTTATAGATTCATGTCTGATATCGAGATCTAGAATCCATTTTGATCTGACTTTTGTGCATGGCGTTAGAAGGAGGTCTAAGTTCATTTTTTTACATGTAGCTGCCCAGTTTTCCCAGCACCACTTGTTGAAGAGGCTTTCTTTGCTCCACTTAATATTTTTTGCTCCTTTATCGAAGATTAAGTGGTTGTATATTTGTGAGTGCGTTTCAGGATACTCAGTTCTATTCCATAGGTCTACGGGTCTGTCTCTATACCAATACCACACTGTCTTAATTACAACTGCTCTGTAGTAGAGCTTGAGGTTGGGGAAAGTGATAACTCCCATCTTCTTTTTCCCAAGGATTGCTTTAGCTATTCGTGGGGTTTTATTATTCCATACAAATTTCAGGAGTGTTTGTTCAATTTCTTTGAAGAACATCATGGGTATCTTTATAGGGACCGCATTGAATCTGTATAAAGCTCTAGGGAGTATTACCATTTTGATAATGTTAATCCTTCCAATCCATGAGCAGGGAATGTGTCTCCATTTCCTCAGGTCTTCTTTTATTTCCTGAAGTAACGTTTTGTAGTTTTCTTTGTAGAGATCCTTTACATTCTTTGTCAGACTGATTCCTAAGTATTTGATTTTCTGCGGTGCAATTGTGAATGGGATAGTTTCTTTAATGTCCCTTTCTTCTCTTTCGCTGTTTGCATATAGGAAGTCCATTGACTTTTGGGTATTGATTTTGTATCCTGCTACTCTACTGTAAGAATGTATTATTTCTAGGAGCCTCTTGGTAGAGAGTTTTGGGTTTTCCAGGTATAATATCATGTCATCTGCAAATAGTGATAACTTGACTTCTTCCCTTCCTATCTGGATGCCCTTAATGTCTTTTTCTTCCCTGATTGCTATGGCAAGTACTTCCAGTACTATATTGAATAGAAGTGGTGAGAGTGGGCAGCCTTGTCTTGTCCCTGATCTTAAGGGGAAGGCTTTCAGTTTTTCCCCCATTGAGAATGATGCTCGCTGTGGGCTTGTAGTAGATGGCCTGGATTATCTTGAGGAAGGTTCCTTCAATCCCCATTTTACGGAGAGCTCTCATCATGAACGGGTGTTGAATCTTGTCAAATGCCTTCTCTGCATCTATTGATATGATCATATGGTTTTTTATTTTTCTTTTTGTTGATATGATGTATTATGTTGATTGACTTGCGGATGTTGAACCATCCTTGCATTCCCGGGATGAATCCCACTTGGTCATGGTGTACAATCTTTTTGATGACTCTTTGGATTCTATTTGCTAGTATTTTGTTGAAGATCTTAGTATCTGTATTCATCAGGGAGATTGGTCTGTAGTTTTCCTTTTTTTGTGACATCTTTGTCTGCTTTGGGTATCAGGGTGATATGTGCCTCGTAAAAAGCTATTTGGGAGTATTTCTGTTTCTTCAATTTGCTGGAAGAGCTTAAAAAGAATTGAGAGTAGGTCCTCTTTAAAGGTTTTGTAGAATTCACTGGTGAATCCATCTGGGCCTGGGCTTTTGTGTTTGGGGAGACTTTTGATTACCGATTCTATTTCCTCGATGGAGATAGGTTTATTGAGGTATTTCAAATCTTCTTGTTGAAGACTTGGGAAGCTATAGGAATTCAGGAATTTGTCCATTTCTTCTAGGTTCTCTTGTTTCGTGGCATACAGGCTCTCATAGTAATCTCTGATGATCTTTTGAATTTCTGTGTTTTCAGTTGTGATGTCTCCGTTTTCATTTCTGATTCTATTTATTTGGGTTCTCTCTTTTCCTTTTCTTACAAGTCTTGCAAGTGGTTTGTCAATCTTGTTTATTTTTTCAAAGAACCAGCTTTTTGGTTTTGTTGATCTTCTGGATTGTTTTTTTGACATTCCATCTCATTGATTTCTGCTCTATGTTTTATTATTTATTTCTTTCTGCTTGGGTTGGGCTCCTTTTGTTGATCACTCTCTAAGATCTTAAGTTGTGAAGTCAGACTGTTTATGATGGCCTTTTCTTCTTTTCTGATGAATGCCTGAAGAGCTATGAACTTGCCTCTCAACACTGCTTTTGCCGTATCCCACAAGTTCTGGTAATTCGTGTCTTCAGTCTCATTTGTTTCAAGGAATCTTTGGATTTCCTCTTTGATTTCTTTTATGACTTACTGGTTGTTCAGCAGTGAGCTGTTTAGTTTCCAGGTACTTGGTATTGGTCTCTGTTACAAATAATCTTTCAATCAACAAAAAATTGCTATCCAGCCTCATGTGAAGATTTATTACTACAGTGGTAAACAATATACATTTGGGGAGCTCACATATCATTATAAAAAAAACAGAAAAACATGTTATTGAGAAAATAATGGAGGACTAAAAAACCTAGTATCAATACAGAAGGATATTTCAAATAGCTTGGATAAAACCTTTCCAAGGAGGTAACATTTAAGCAAAGTGTTAGTGACACAAAAGGAGTCACTTTTGTGACACAAAAAGGAGTCACTTAAAAAGTTTTGCAGGAAACATTAAAGAAAGATTACATTAAAGAAACATTAAAGAAAATAAAGAGAAAACAAAAGAAGTTTTTGGTCAGGAGGAAAAACTTGGTAGGGAGATGGGACTAAAGAAAAAGGCATGGGCCGGAGCGATAGCCCAGCGGGTAGAGCGCTTGTCTTGCACGTGGCCAGCCCATGCCGGCCCAGGTTCGATCCCTGGCATCCCATATGGTCCCCCGAGCACCGCCAGGAGTAATTCCTGAGTGCAGAGCCAGGAGTAACCCCCTGAGCATTGCCGGTGTGACCAAAAAAAAAAAAAAAAAAAAAAAAAAGCAAAGAAAAAGGCAGGGATTGGTCATATGAAATCTTGCCAATATATTAAATCCTTAGGATTTTTCCTCTATGAATAAAAAAGGAAGTTACTGAGTTTATAGCAATAGTGACATAATCTAATTTTAAAGAATTTCATAGATACGGAAAGGAGAATTTCATAGATATATGCTTCTTATACTCACAAGAAGCAGTGAGGCCACTTATCTAGCTATTGGTAGGCCAGGACTTAGATAGAAGATAAATCAAAGCTAAATTTTGATGGTAGAAAGGGATAAAGATTAACCCCTATATTTGTTGTCTGAGCAATTGGGTGGATTATGGCTCCAGTTTATTGAGAAAAGGAAAATGGAGAAGAGAGTTTTGTTTTGCTTTTGGTTTTTGCGGGAGAAAAAAATCAATAATTCCTTGGGCATTATTTCTTGGGCAGAACTTAGAGATTTCCATTAGACATCTGAGTAAAGATGTCATAAAGAGTTAAATATGAAAGTCCTGATTCAGAGGGAACATTAAAAAAACTTTAAATTTAAAAAAAAACAGTGCTTAATAATGTTAGGAAAAATACCACTGGATAGACAGCATCATCCATCAATATGGACAGAGGTTTGGACAATATAGTAGAGGAAAAATAGGGAGTACAGACATCTAGAAGTTACATGAGAACAGTGTCTACAAAATAGAGAATAAAGGCAATGGTGACTGTCATATTCTTCCTTGGGGATTGTTTTCACAAATACAAATTGACAAAGTTATTTCACCACCTGGTGTTAATTTCAAAAATCGATGATTTCTTTACTAAAGTTAAAGGTAAATATTTGTGAAAACATGAGTCAAAAATATTAAACACAGGTTACATACAATGAAGATGATAAAGTGCTGTTCAAATAATTTATTTTAATCATGGGAGATACCAAAGTACAGCCTGTGGATATATTTAAGCAAATAAAAAAAAGATGATGTAGAAGAAATAGTATTAGCAGAGAAAGAAAATGCTTTAGTGTAAAACTATGTTAGGTTAAAGACATAGCACAAAGGGATATTGTGTATGGTTTGCATTCAAGAGCATCTTATTTAATAACTGACATGGTATATTCCCCCCCAAACACCACTACAAGCAATCCTTGAGTAACAAACTGGGAAGAGTCTATTAAAACTGTAATGCAGTATGACAGCAAACCAAAAAATGCCCTACAAATTCACATTAGCAAGTCTTTAGGTCCTTATTTCCTTCCCCCTATTAAATTTTTCATAAATTATTCATTACAAAGAACTCTAGAGCAAGTCTGAAATTAATTTCTTCCTCCCTCCATCATTACTCACTCCCTCATTTCTTTCATTAAATTTTTTCCTGGGCCTTTTTCACTTTGGCTTTTGACCTCAGCTTTCAGCTTTTGGCTCCTCAGCCTTTTGCTCCTTCTATTGGGTAGGACTCAGCTAGGGTTAGATCCTCTCTCTTTGGTGGGAGACCTAGGCTCTTTTCTAAGAGCCTAAGTTCGAACCAGAGCTAGAGATTGTTCATTATATTGAAGTGCTGTGGAAGAGCCCTGTAGTTTTTTTTTTTTTCAATCCAGCCCAGGTATGCTGAACCAGAGACTCTCAGACATGGGGCAGAGCTGCTACTTGCTCTCCCTGTGCCCAGCCACTAATGAGGTGCCCAGGAGGCATGGCGGGTTCTAGCCATGGCCTGCCACCCCAGCAGAGCCTCACAACCAGCCAGACAACCCCCATCCGACTCCATGGGGGCCGCCATTTTTCACATCTGGACTTCTTTCTAGTCACAACTCCACCCAGAAGACCAGTCTATCATAGCCCGGATCATCGACACCCACCCTGCAGCAGTTTTTTTTTTTCAATCCGGCCCAGTTATGCTGAACCAGAGACTCTCAGACATGGGCAGAGTTGCTACTTGCTCTCCCTGTGCCCAGCCGCTCATGAGGCGCCCGGGAGGCACGGCGGGTTCTAGCCCTGGCCTCCCACCCCAGCAGAGCCCTCACAACAAGACAGACGACCCTCCCGACTCCCTTGGGCCGCCACTTCCCACATATGGAGTTCCTCTCTCATCACAACTCCACCCAGCAGACCAGACTATCACAGTCCGGCTCGCGCGCCACTAGCGGTAGTGCAGGTTCATCAGTAATTGATTTATTTAGAGGTGACTACAAGAGTATACCACCCGCACGGCAAGCCTGGCAAGCTGCTTGTGTTGTATTTGATATGCCAAATACCAGTAACATTTCTATTAGGTCATTCCCATGACCTAATATAATGGTAATGGTTTGAGGCTCTTTATGTTCCTGAGCAAGCGGATGCCTTTGGGTTCTACTAGCATGAGACAGGACATATGGAGATATTACTAGTGCCTGCTCTAGCAAATAGATGATCAACGGGAAGATAGTGATAGTGATAGTGAAATTATTTCCTATCTTCGTAGAACATGCAGTCATCCACCTGTCAGGTTACTATTAACTTTATTCTAAGCAATACAGAGGAATATTTGGAGAACCACAAGGACAATTAATTGATCACTACTACTTGGATTAGTATGCTCAAAGTTACTCATTTAACTATTAAGAGAATATTTTCTGTTGTTAAAAATTGTTACTTAACATTGCTCAGTGATTCTTCCTCACTACTTCCAACACAGGGGCACATTTATTTCCAAATTGCATACTTTTCAGAATACAAAGTTTAAATCAATGTGAGAAAGGTTTCACTAGCATGTAAATTGACCCAGAGATGGACTGAACAGCCTTGGTAACCAACAAACTTATCTATGGGAGTGTACAAGCACAAATGCACAACACACACCTGTTGCAGTACACTATTGCCCAGAGCCTCCGCATCTTGCCTGGAGTTACAGGCAAGGCCACTTTGTAGATAGGGGCAAGAAAATAGTTTGCATCTGTGAGATTATGTGGCAAAATATCTTACCATGGGGCCGGGAGCGATAGCCCAGCCAGTAGGGGCGTTTTCCCTTTGCACGTGGCCAGCCCATGCCGGCCCAGTTTCGATCCCCGGCATCCCAAATGGTCCCTCTAGCACCGCTAGGAGTGATTCCTGAGGGGCAGAGCCAGTAGAAACCCCTGAGCATTTCCAGATGTATCCCAAAAAAGCAAAAAAAAAAAAAATCTGACCATGTTTTCTATGTTAGTTAGTATAAATATTTCTCTTATGCTACCACAATCATCGTTGGATTAGATAAATCTTACCAGTATTTTTACCTGACTACGTTGTATCTCTTTATGTTCCTGGAGCGGAGCAAGCAGATAGATGCCTTTGGGTTCTACTAGCTTGAGACAGGACATATGGAGATATTACTGGTGGCCGCTCTAGCAAATAGATGATTAACAGGACGATAGTGATAGTGATACGTTGTATCTCTAAGTATAATATAGTTATACTTAGATCAGAGAGAAATGCTGTTTTGCCTCCATGCAAGTAAGTCTGTCTCTCTAATAAGTCTAAAGGCAAATGTACAAAACTATGAAGTTAAAACAAGAATCTTGTGAAGGCTTGAAGAAATATATACCTGGTTGTATAATATACATTGGTACAGATACATGCCATTTCCTGACTCTGCATAGGTCCTGCAGGGAAACTTCAAGGACATACCTTGACTTGGGCAATATTAACATTTCAATGGGACTAGGTGAGGTTGTGGAAAAAGCATCATTGTATCACTTTATCAGTGTCTTCCCATTGTTCATCGATTTGCTCGAGTGGGCACTAGTAATATAAAAAAAGCATATCTGAGGGAAATTGACTTTAACTACTATATCTTGATGTGGGCCTGATAGGGCTGAAAAGATATAAAAGCAGTAGCCTTTTCTCTCCTCTCTTCTTCACTCTCTGCCTCTGCTCTCCTTCTTTCAGTTTTCTTCCCTGTTGGTAGGGGTACACTACATGGTAGTGGCCATCTTGGCCTAGGATTCTAACCCTACAAGTGGCCGGGTGCCCAGCTAGCAACTTAAAGTCTGGGGGGTTTCCTAATATTGAATTGTATACCAGAAAAATTGTGAGTAAAGCCTTTTGAAAGTTTGCTGGATTCGCAAGTCTTTCTCTGTCCATCAGCCACCAATCCCTAGGAAAGATATCCCTGTCCCTGCTCCCTCATCTTGTAATGGAACCCAGCATTCTTCGACAAGTGGAGGTACCACCGAGATTCCTGACCTGCTCCCCTATTTTGTCGGGGAATCCAGCATTCTCCAACAAGAGAAGGTCCTACCGAGATCTCCTGTTCTGCTCCCTAATTTTGTTGGGGAACCCAGCACTTTCTTACACACACAAGATTAAAAGAGTATTAGGTTAGACTTTGATGGAGATCAATGCCTACACTAGTATCATATTCTTTCTAGAAACAGGGCAAACTATATATAAATTCAGTAATTTAAACCACAGATATATATCAATATATTATATATATTATATATATGTTATATAATGTATTATCAATGTATTATAGATATAAATATTTTATAGAAATCAATGTATTAATGTCACTTCAGTCAGTTCATAACTTATAAGTAAACATCAACCATCCCAAATGACACTGAGAGGAAGATAGGAGAAAGACTAGCAATAGTTAAATTAGTACCAAAAAATACTAGTGAAACAAGCTTCAGGTTGCATTTTTCTTTATAACAAATTTTTTACTCATGCTTAGTTTTTTTTAAAACTAATCAAACAATTTTGAATTATTTTTTTCTCGTATCCAAGTCATATTTTCATATATAACTCATATAAATACGTGATAAAATTTAAAATTCTTTAGACATGCAATATACAATTTGGCTTTGTTCTGAACCTCTCTCAAAACTGGTTTATACTTAAGGTAAGGTTAGGGGAAAAAAAAGTTCAGTAAATGCGAAAATATACCATATCTGACATCAAATACTACTCTAAATCTGTTGCTTAAAGCCCAAAGACTATTATTGTTCACTAAGTGAATCTATATAAAGCAAAAGAAACCTTTGGCTCCTGCAACTGATTGTACCCAGCTGTATTAAAATCCTTTACAAATCTTTGAAAATTTTATTTCTCTCTCACAATAGATTAACATCAATAAAGCCATTCTATAAAACCAGATAAAGGTGATTGTTTCACAATGCCTCTGACTAAAATTCAACAGTCACTGATTTTAAAGTCATAAACAGTTTATTTTTTTTAAAAAAGGAAAATGAGGTTATTTGTTGAAAAGAAATGGTGCAAACTAAAAAACTTCTTTCTCATTAGATCCTTACTCTCAATCCTTACATTCTGATCAAACCTACCATCATACTGGGTATGATGGGCACGATGCATGCAAATTCCTCCACACCTAATGGAATGAGCTTGCTACCAGTAACAGTAGAGAGACAGCATTGCAGAAATTGAAACTAAAGACTAAAAAATGAATGTAAAATATGACATTTTCATCCTACTAATTTTAGTGAAAACTAACAAGTTACACAAAGTAACAGAATATAACTATGTTATATCTAATACTGTAGTATGGTACACTGTAACAGATCCTACACTGCATGGATGGAGGCTCTTGCTTGATGGTACTGCTTCCAGACACAACAAAGTCACTAGTCTTTGATTTTGTAAGAATAATTATAAGTAGTACTATAGAAGGTCAAAACTATTAGCTATGTCACTGTCCGCTATATAACATGACATATTTTACAATATTTTAAAACTCGATCAATCCAAGCAAAAGTTGCATAAGGAATGCAGAGTCAGAACAAACAAAAAAAGTAAAATTAAAGGAAAAAGTTTTAAAAAGCAATTGTATTTAAATAAAACAAAAAAGAAATGTAGAATTTTTCCTTTGTTATCAACAACAGGTAAAAGTCTGGAAAGAGATGCACATTATCAGAAGCTAATAGAGATAGATTTGTAATTTTTATCCTATCATAATGAAATTGTAATGAATAACCAAAATACACTAAATCATATTCATGGGTTGGAGAGATTTATGCAGGGAAGACAATTGCCTTGTATGCTGTAAACATGGGTTTGATTTTTAACACCAACATGAACCCCAAAACCACTCCAGGAGTAATCTCTGAGCACATAACAAGGAATAGACCCTGAGTACACCCAGATATGATCTCCAAAACAAATAAAAAAATCTATTTTTTGATAGGCTTAAAAACTATAACCTAAAGTTGTTCCTCATACATATATAATAACATTAATAAGAACGTGTACCACAGCAATTGACAAAATATTAAAATGATACAATTCATAACTGATAACTAAAGTATTTCACAGTATTAATGTTTGTATTAAGCATATCAGATAATTACATAATAGAAAACAAACATTATAACTTTTTTAAAAATATTTTATTATACTACCGTGAGATATACAATTACAAAGATGTTCATGTCTGGGTTTCAGTCATACATTGTTTCAGCACCAATCCCTCCACCAGTGCCCATTTCTCACCACAAATGTCCCCAATTCCCTCCCCTCTCCCCTAGCCTGCCTCTATGGAGAGTTCTTTATCTCTTTTTTAAACTATTCCAGAACTTTCAAATTTCACTCTGATGATATTTCTTCAAGAGTAGAAGGTAGAAAGTTACCCTTTACTGTTGCGGTACAACTGCACAGAGTCTCTGCATCTGGCCTAGAGTTGCCTCCTGCAGATCATTTTGTAGATAGGTGGAGGACAGTTTGAATGTGGCAGTTTATCTTACCATGTATTCTATACTGGCTGGTATAAATATTCTCTCATGCTGCCACAATCATCGTGGGACTAGCTAGATTTTACCGATATATTTGCCTAGCCACGTTAGATCTCTAAGTAATTAGACCAGAGAGAAATGCCGTTTGCCTCCAAGCAAGCAAGCAGGGCTCTCTGATAATTCAAAGGCAAATAAAATACAGAACTATTCAAGAAGTATAGATGAGACTTTTGTGAAGGCTTAGAGAAATATTTAACTGGCTACAGAATATTCTTTGGTACAAATTCATGCCTTTATATTCTGAGATACAGTTCATCTCAGAAACTCCTTTCTACCCTGCAGAGGATTTTCCAAGGCAGATCTTAGGTCAGCAACATTAACATCTTAAAGGACCTAGGCAGGTCCTGGGAGAAATTACCTGAGGGCATTTGGCCCTGATGGCTTTCCATTGGAGTGGGAGGTCTGAGTTGCAGGGATATAAAACCTAGCCTGCTTCCTCTCTCTCTCTGGGGCTCTCTTTTCCCCCACTTTCTGCTGGTGCTGCTTTGGTCTCCTCTCTGGAGGACTTTAACACGTGGTGGCAGCCATCTTGGCCTACACGTGGCCAGGGCCCATCCAGGAACTCTAAATTCAGGTGATTTTCCTATTGCTGATTTGTATGCCAGAACCTGTGTTAAGTAAAGCATTTTGAAACTTCACCGGATTCTTGCATCTTTCTCCATCAGCTGGCCGCAGATCCCCTGGGACAGAAGGGGATCCCCTGACCCTACTTCCAGATTTTGTGCAGGTGCCTCAGCATTTCCCGCAATTTACAAATGGTACGTGACTACTTCTCCATTTCCTTAGAACCTAATTCCCCCATTTTTCACTGCCTACCCTTCAGGAGTCTAGGGATAATTGACCTGATATCCTAAAGTCTGACAAACTTAGATATGATCATCTTACACTGGTAAAACCTCTTCCTCATAACTCCAGCAACTCCCATGTTCTGCTTTCTCCTATTCATTTCCAGAAAACCAAATTTAGTGTACTACCTCACCATACCCTAATGTAAACTTTCCAGAAAAGAGAGTCTTGAAAACTAAACTCGTAACATGTAGGCTGTCTTCCGTAAAATACTTCAGGATTTTTCTGCTTTTATGTTAAATGTACCATGATAAGCAATTTAGAAACATTAATAATAGAAAAATGATACAACAAGAAATTATAAACAAAGGAGCAAAGGTAAAATGACATTATTTAAAAAGATACAGTAGGGCATATGCATAACAGAATGTCTAAAGGCTAATCTTGGTAGTACAGTCCTTTGCTGGAAGACTGTAGGGTAAATAATGGACAATAGTGTCAAAGTATTGTGAGGCTAAAATTAGAGCATAAAAAATTAGGGTTGAAAGAGCAAATGAAATTGAAGTGAAAACAAACACCTAGGGCTTAAGTGACTTAACTTACCAAAGATGACTGACACTTCACCCACTTCACATAAATTGTTGGGATCAGAACAGAGTGGGAACCTTAGACTGCAGGATCTGCAGAAATAAACAGAGAAACAGAGACAGAAGAGAGAGGAGACAAGAGGAGAGATGAGAGAAGAGAGAGACAGAGAGAGTAGGGAGGATGGAAGTTATCTTTCCTGCCACCTCTCTCATATTCATGCTTAGAAATTCCTTTGCTAACTAAGTCTAGATAAAGTGGTTTGAAAAATAGCTAATGCTGGAACTAGGGCGAGATAGTACAGTGGTTAAGGTGCAGTCTTTCATAAGACTGGCCCTAAATTGATTCCTGGCACTTTCAAGAGTGATTGCTGAGTCAGAACAAAGTCTGAGCATAGCAGAGTATGGCAAACCACCCATCTACCCTGCCCCTTGCCAAAAGGATGATGATATGATGATTTGGGCCATAAAGTATGGGGCAGAGGGTGTAAGGCACTTGCCTTGCTTGAAGCTAACCTGTAGAATGCCTGGCACCACACATACGGTTCCACAAGCATCATGAATGACCCTAAGTAGAGAGCCAAGACTATAGCCTAAATGCCAACAGATGTGTCCCATTACCAAAGTAAACAAATAAATTTAAAATAAATGTAAAAAATAATGAAAGAACAAAGTGTTTTGGTAATTTATTGTATTTATAAATCTGATCTTTACTCTGCAAAAACCTAACATACTAAACTTGGTAAGATGTAATTCTCAAGTCAGAGTACAATGGGAAACAGACTTCTCTCGCATATGGTACCTGGTTTAGATCTGTAACACCAAGCATGTCTTACAAAGACTGTCAGGAGTAAGCCTTCAATACCACCAGGTATCTCTTCCCAAAAAGAAAAATATGTGATTCTGAGCTTTATACTACAATTGTATTCACACACATTTCTATATAAATTATACTATACTTAGTTTTTATGAAATTATCTTAAATAACAAATTAGTATACCTGTCTATACAATTTAACATTATAATAATATATATCTTACTTTTTTTAAACATAAGTATCACATAGAGTGGAGGTTGGTATGTTTTATTCCATTTTGAGTCTTCAGTAGCTAAGCTGCATCTTGTACATAGGAGATGCTCAACACATGCTTTCTGAACAATGATACTTGCTTTGTATGTGTGAGTTCCTAGTCCAACTTCTAGTAACTACAGTGCCCTGACCATCACCAGGAACGACATCTGAACTACTAACCAGGAGTACGCACAGGAATGAGGGGCCCCAAAACAACAAATTGGTGCATGATTTTCCTTGAAAAGGGTAATTTTCCAAGAATCCTTTGCTGCTTAGTTTCCATTTAGGCTCTGATAATAAGAAACACAGGATAGATACCAAAGGGAGTAAGAGGGAAAGGGGGCATTCTTCTCCTTTCTTCTTCATTTTCTGTTTTGGAAGTAGAGGCAGGCTCTTATCATTCTCAGCAACACAAGTTCACAGACTGTAACCACAGGCAGCTATTGAAATGAAGATACCAGCTACGGCACAGATAAGTCTAAGAGCTTCAGCTCTATTACAGGATTTCAGGTCCCCAGAGCATCAGCAGATATGTACTTCCTGGTCTGGGAAAAACAAAGTCAGTAGCAGATCTGGTCACAGCAGCACTCCTTCCTGGAGTTTGAATCATCACTTTCATTTCATCCTACAGTTTTCCTCAGCATCTTGTTTTTAAGTAGATTACTTCCCTCCCAATCTCCTCTGGTCCTCCCAAGTTGATAAAAATCTACCACTTTTGTTTTCCTCTGCATTAATTACAGAGGCTTTTGTTCCCTTCCAGACAAGACAGAAAATACTGCTGTAACAATATTTTCTTGCCCAATATTCTGATCAATTTATCAGCAAGGGTGAACATTATTTACATCATAGCCATCAAGAATGCCAACAGGCTGACACTGCTCCAGTTCCTTCCTTGGTCCTATCTCCAGTTTTGATTTATTTTTCCTTCCACTATAATAAGCTATAAGAATGTTCCTGTAAGTTCCTATAAGTTTCTTTACTGTTCCTGTAAGTTCCGTTAAGTTCCAGTAAGTCCCTGAATGTTCCTGTAATTTATAAGGGAATACATTTTTGAAATTTGAAATTTTTCATATTAAATCTTTCTTTTGATAATATGAAGCTTTCATATTTAAAATATGTTTGGCAAATTTGGCAAGTAAATACACCAACATTTCACACCTAAAACCAGCACCTGTCTGACATACTGACTCATGAACTAGCACCTCTAACCAAAGCAGTGAGCCAGTCAACCTTCTAATACCTGCAGACTAGCAGTGCTCAATGGACTGATATATGATTTTTTTTTATTCTTTTTGCTTTTTTGGGTCACGCCCAGCAATGCTCAGGGGTTTTTCCTGGCTCCGCACTCAGAAATTACTCCTGGTGGTCTCGGAGGACCATATGGGATGCCACGGATCGAACCCGGGCCTGCATAGGCCGGCCGCATGCAAGGCAAACGCCCTACCCGCTGGGCTATCGCTCTGGCCCCTGGACTGATATATGAACAACACTAATTTATGATACACTGATTTTTAAAAAAATAATTAAAGATCATTTGAAGAATCCTAAAATGTACAATTGTCACTTTGGAATCTAGCCAGAAGACAAGGTTTGAATGCCTTTTTATGGCAATATGAATTTGCAAATACATTATTATTTATTTGCTAAATGATAAAGACACAATTCTTATCATTTTAACAATACTGGATGGTAGATATTCCTCCAATATGAGTTTTAAGTTACAAATCAAGTGCTTTTATTTTTTTCTGTTATAAAAACCAAAACATTACCAACTGTGTTCTTTCTTAGAAGTCCAAGCATTTATCTGCTTACTTACTGTAAAAGTATAAAACTCAGTATTATCATTATCTGTCATTCTGATTTTTAAATATATGAAGCAAAGAAACAAAAAAAAACATTGTTCACAAAGTCTCCTTACTTCCATTCAGAGGGTAACTGAATTCCCACATATAACCAGCAGGAAGTTCATAGTTAATCAGTGTTAATAATTTGGATAAGTAGTGTTTAAGGGAAAAAAAAATGAAGCTGTACACACAACTTCACAGAGAAACTACAACTCAGGAACTTTACAGATTCAAACCCATCTTCACAAAAATACGTAAAGGGCTACTTCATAACAAGATGTTTCCCCCCCAAACATGTGAAGTTCCTGCAGAAAGATGGCACAAAACTCCATGATAATAATCCCGCTTTCTGGCAATGGGATAAAAGCACCAACGGAAAAAAACAGAGTGGCAGGACAGATTAGAAAACTGAGGCTAGCTTTCTCATTAGCCTCACATCTGAATAGAGAGGGGAAATGTGAACTGAAAGTCAAAAATTGCAAGACAATTATTGAAGCAAACAACCTCTGCAATAAGATTGGGAAGGCCATTTAGTATCTAAAAACTGAGAGTACAGGCTGAAAAAGGTTATAAGAGACAGAGAAAGTCATTTCTTAATGATCAAGTGACATGAAAGTCAAGAAGAACTCACAGTCCCAAATATATCTGCACCTAAATAGGAACCAGCAAAATACTTCATACAACTGCTAAAGGACTTGAAGAAAAACACTGATAGCAACACAACAGTAGTTGCAGACTTCATTACTACTCTTTCACCTCTTGATATTATAATCATAAATATAATATAATCATATTATAATATATAGTATATATGAGTTATATTATGTATGATATGCTATACATTTTATATTAATGTATCTTAGTAATGTTATATAGAATATATATAAATCCTTTTATCCTCAAAAACTGAAAACATTCTTCTCCAATTCAGATGAGATTCTCTTCAGAATAGATCACATGTTGGGACATAAAATGTACCTCCACAAAGTCAGGAGTGTAGTAATCAGATCAACTTTCTTCTAAGATCATGATAAATGAAAGTAGATGTTAATCACAAACAGATAGGAGGGGGAAATCCTACAATAATTGGAAAGTAAATAACTTGTTGAACTAAACAATCATGGGCCACAGAGAAAACCAAAGAAAAAAATTAAAATATTCATCAAACAACTACCTTCCAGAACTGTGGGATAAAGCAAAGGGAGTGTTA
Source organism: Cryptotis parvus (assembly GCA_021461705.1). Lineage (NCBI taxonomy): Eukaryota > Metazoa > Chordata > Mammalia > Eulipotyphla > Soricidae > Cryptotis > Cryptotis parvus. The sequence goes on from JAJIBD010024185.1 coordinate 90,816, forward strand.
AGAGGAAAGTTCATAGCTATATAAGTATTCTTCAGGAAGGGAGAAAAGGGCCAACATATATAACTTGACTACACAACTTAAGAACTGGAAAATTACCCCAAAAAGGAGCCCAAAGCAGGCAGGATGAAGGAAATTATAAAACTTAAAGCATAAATTAATGAACTGGAATCTCCCACCAAAAACAAAAAATCCAAAAGACCAACGAAAACAAGACCTGATTCTTTGAATAAACTCAAGAATATCAAGAAGCAACTATCACCACTCAGAAAGAAAGAAAGAACCCTAATAAACCATATCATAACTGAGGCAATATCATAACAGACACCACAGAAATGCAAATAGTCTTTGAGATTACTTTTAATGCTACAAAATTTAGAATTTTTATGCTATAAAATTTTGTAGCATGTTAATGCTACAAAATGAGAATTTAAAGGAATGCATTAATTCTTGGATTCCTATAACCTCCAAGGCTGAAAAGATTATTTGAAATACCTAAAAAAATTTGTGATAACTGAGGAAATTAAAATAGTAATCAAAAATGTTGCCAAAACAAGAGCCCAGGAACAGATATTCACTAGTGTCTTTCTTCTTTAAAACTTTAAAGAGGCACCTACTACCAATAACTTTCGGGGTCTTCCAGGAAACTGAAGAAACAGAAACATATTGAAACAGTTTCCATGAAGCAAATATCACCTTGATACAAAAGCCAACGAAAAAAAAAGAGTACTGGAGGCTGATCACATTTGTTGATGAACACAGATGCAAAAATCCTCAGCAAACAGGCTCTAACAACTCATCAAAAAGACCATACAGCATGATCAAATAGGATTCAGTCCTGGGATGCAAATAAGGTTTAATATATACAAATTAATCAATCTATTGCCATATCAATGAAATAAAAAATAAAAATAATATGGACATGTCAATAGATATAGAGAAAGCATTTGAAAATGCTGAACCATTTCATGATAAAACTCACAAAATGGGAGTGGAAAGAACTTTCCTCAATATAGTCAAAGACATTTACCACAAGCTCACAGCAAGTAAAATTGTTAGCTGGAAACAGACAAACATAGAATGATTTCATCTGTGGCCTGTTATAATAAAGCAGTTTTTTAGAAAAAGATTCCAGAATTTGGAATTCCATGGGTATTTCATTTTTTTTCACATTTGTTCACATAAACACTGGAGGTTGCATAATACTATGTGACTCAGTAAGATATGATTAATCACTTACTCTTTTCCATGTTTCTTCATGTCCTCCCTTTCACAACAAGCAATACTTTGAAATCTGTCTTTGAAATGCCATGACTGACAGAGATGAATAAGATGCTTAATGAAATGACACACAGAAGAGTTTATTCCTGTGGCAAAATCACTCTATGTAAAATTTCTTATGCAAGTAACACTCTGTAGATAAATAATTTCAAGAACAAAACTTCTCTGTCCATGCTTGTTATTTACAGTCATGCGATCACAGAAATCCTCTATTTCTTACTCCATTTTTTATGTTCTTATATTCATTGTAGTACCCTCATTATTTTTTTCTGTTGAGGAAGTTGTGGAAACTAGATAATACTAAGAGGTTCTCAGAGACTGTCCCTTTCTGAACTGTGCTCAGGAGTCACTCTCTGCTGAGCTCTGGGGTATGTGGGACTATAGATAGCTCTGAAAATCAAACTGCAATCAGCCATATTCAAAACAAAGCAATTTTAGCATCCGTGTTCATCAGGGATATTGGTCTGTAGTTTTCTTTCTTTGTGTTGTCTCTCCCTGCTTTGGGTATCAGGGTGATATGTGCCTCGTAGAAGCTGTTTGGGAGTGTTTCTGTTTCTTCTATTTCCTGGAAGAGCTTGAAAAGGACTGGCAGTAGGTCCTCCTTAAAGGTTTGGTAGAGTTCACTAGGGAATCCATCTGGACCTGGGCTTTTGTGTATGGGCAGACTTTTAATTACTGTTTCTATTTCCTCGATGGTGATAGGTTTATTCAAGTATTGGAGGTCTTCTTGTTTCAGCCATGGGAGGTTATAGGACTTCAGGAATTGATCCATTTCTTCTAGATTCTCATGTTTCACGGATGCTAAGACCTTCAACAAAATACTAGCGAACAGAATCCAAAGACTCATCAAGAAGATTATACATCATGACCAAGTAGGATTCATCCCGGGAATGCAAGGATGGTTCAACATTCGCAAGTCAATCAACATAATACATCATATCAATAAAAGAAAAAATAAAAACCATGTGATCCTTTCAATAGATGCAGAAAAAGCATTTGACAAGATCCAGCACCCGTTCATGATTAAAACGCTCCAGAAAATGGGAATTGAAGGGACTTTCCTCAAGATAGTTACAGCCATCTACCAAAAGCCCACAGCAAGCATCATTCTCAATGGGGAAAAGTTGAAAGCCTTCCCCCTGAGATCAGGGACAAGACAAGGTTGCCCCTCTCTCACCTCTTTTATTCAATATAGTACTGGAAGTACTTGCCATAGCAATCAGAGAAGAAAAGGACATCAAGGGCATCCAGATAGGCAAGGAAGAAGTCAAGCTATCATTATTTGCAGATTACATGATATTATACCTAGAGAACCCTAAACTCTCTACCAAAAAACTCCTAGAAACAATAGACGCATATAGTAGAGTGGCAGGATACAAAATCAACACCCAAAAGTCAGTGGCTTTCCTATATACAAATAACGAAAGAGAAGAAAGGGATATTAAGGAAACAATTCCATTCACAATTGTGCCACAGAAAATCAAATACCTAGGAATCAACTTACCCAAGTATGTAAAGGACCTGTACAAAGAAAACTACAAGACACTGCTCCAAGAGATAAAAGAGGACACAAGGAAATGGAAACACATTCCCTGTTCATGGATGGGGAGAATCAACATTGTCAAAATGGTAATACTCCCTAGAGATCTGTACAGATTCAATGCAGTCCCCATGAGGATACCGATGACATTCTTCAAAGAAATTGACCAAACGCTCCTGAATTTTGTATGGAACAATAAACCCCCCAAGGATAGCTAAAGCAATCCTTGGGAAAAAAGAAGATGGGAGGCATCACCTTTCCCAACTTCAAACTGTACTACAAGGCAGTAGTAATTAAAACAGCATGGTATTGGAATAAAAACAGACCTGTGGACCTATGGAATAGAATTGAGTATCCTGACACCCAACCTCAAACACATGATCATTTAATCTTTGATAAAGGTGCAATGAGTCTAAAATGGAGTAAGGAAAGCCTCATCAACAAGTGGTGTTGGGAAAACTGGGCAGCAACATGTAAAAAAATGAATTTGGACCTGTGTCTAACACCATGCACAAAAATCAGATCAAAATGGATCAAAGATCTCAATATCAGACTTGAATCCATAAAGTACATTGAAGAAAATATAGGAAAAACCCTCCACGACATTGAAGCTAAAGGCATCTTCAAAGGTGAAACATCACTAACAAAGCAACTAGAAGAAAAGATAAACATATGGGACTACATGAAACTAAAAAGCTTCTGCACCTCAAAAGAAACAGTGACTAAGATACAAAAGCAGTCCACAGAATGGGAAAGAATATTCACCCAATACACATCTGATAAGGGGTTAATATCCAGGATATATCAGGCACTGGTAGAACTTTACAAGAAGAAAACAAACAACCCCATCAAAAAATGGGGAGAAGAAATGAACAGAAACTTCAGCAAGGAAGAAATTCAAATGGCCAAAAAACATATGAAAAAATGCTCATCATCACTAATCATCAGAGAGATGCAAATCAAAACAACAATGAGATACCACTTTACACCACAGAGACTGGCACATATTCAAAAGAGCAAGAACAACAAGTGCTGGCGTGGATGTGGGGAAAAGGGGACACTCATCCATTGTTGGTGGGAATGCCGGCTGGTACAGCCTTTCTGGAAAACAATATGGACTTTCCTCCAAAGACTAGAAATTGAACTCCCATTTGACCCAGCCATACCACTCCTGGGAATCTACTCTGGGAAACCAAAACTACGCAGCGGAAACACCATCCCTACTTTTATGTTCATAGCAGCATTATTCACAATAGCCAGAATCTGGAAGCAACCAGAGTGCCCGAAAATCAATGACTGGATAAAGAAGCTTTGGTACATCTACACAATGGAATACTATGCAGCTGTTAGGAAAAATCAAGTTATAGAATTTGCCTATAAATGGATGGACATGGAGAAGATTATGTTGAGCGAAATTAGCCAGAAGGAGAGAGACAGATACAGAATGACTGCATTTATTTGCATGGCATAAATATATATGTACACATTATGATACCAATATCCAAGGTCAAGTGAAACATATATCAGGAGGTCCTGTTCAGAGGTGGAAATTATCACAAACGTGTGGGAGTCAGAGTTTAGGTAAGACAGAAAATGGAACAGGGTGCTAATAATAGTCGAGGGTACTAATGCCAACCTAGAACTGAGCATTAAATAGAGGCAAAAGGATACACATGACAACCTTTTAATGTATGTTCTGTAATCCATAGTCTGGAAGGGAAGGAAAAGAGAAAGAGAGAGAAAGGGAAAGAAATAAAGATCCTGCCATGGAGCAGGGCTGGGGAAGGGGAGGGAACCGGGGATGTTGGTGGTGGGAGATGGGCAATGGTGGAGGGACGGGTGCTGAAACACTGTATGACCAAAACCCAAACATGAACTTTTTTAGATGTAAAAAAAAAAGCAATTTACCTCTTGTACAAAATCTATAGATTTCATTACTTTGTAATTTTATTATAGCTTATGAAATTACTATAGTATTAAAACTTATGTAATTGATGCTGACTTAATAAGCCCCATCATCATCAGAATGTTCATGACATGACATTACTGTCTTTATATCTCTTCTAGCCTGGTCTACATTCTTCCACTCTCTTCTCCACTCCAGTAAGTAATTAGTTCTATATTTCAACTTACCTCTTGCATCAAGGGCTTTTTAATTTTATTTATTTATTTTTGGGCTTTTAGCATATCAAACATGATATATTTGATAAGCCAAAAACCAGGAACAATTATAGACCTTATTCTGATGACCTGAACGAATGGTTTGAGGCTATTCGTGTTCCTAAAGTGAGCAGATGCCCTTAGGTTGCACTAGAACATGACAGGAAGTATAGAGATGCTACTAGTACCACTCGAGCAAATTGATTAACAATGGGAAGACAAGTGATACAAGTGATTTTTTTTGGCTTTATAGTCACACCCAGCAATGTTTGGGATCACTCCTGGCATAGATCGGGGGCCCATATGGGGCACCGGGAATCACTCTTATATTGACAATTCCACAGATAAGTGAGATTATCTGGTATTTAGCCTTCTCCATCTGACAAATTTTGTTTATTATTGTACCCTGAGGTTTCATTTATCTTCTAGAATACTGCAAGATTTCATCTTATACAAATATAGTATTACATTGTGTACTAAATACATCCCACAACTTCTTGATCCATTTATCTTGAACTGGACATTGGATTGTTTCCATATATTGGGTATTGTAAAAAAAGCTGCAATTATCATGGGTGTGCATATGTTTCTTCAAATTAATGTTTTATGTTTGGGGGGCCAGATGCCAAGAAGTTTAATTACTTGGTTTAATCATATAGGAGCTTAATCATATAGGAGCTCCATTCTTAAATTTTGAGAAACCTCTATGCTGCTTTCTTGTATAGGTTGAACCAGATGACATGTCCACAGTGAACAAAGGATCCTTTCTCACCATTTCACTGCCAACACTGTAGTATTTTTTATTCCTCTACTGTTCTTAACATCTTTCTTATAACTGAGAAAAACAACCTTGAACAAAAATATTTGTATATACACTAATAAATAAAATTCAACAGATAAACTGACATAACCAAATTTTCAGATACTTTAAATTGACACAGTAAAGAAAAAACCTGGGCCACCTGCCCCTTGAGGTGTTGCAGGTGTGGCTGTGGTGCCCAGCTGCATTGGCAGGTAGCAGACAGGAGTTACACTTGTCTACACCCCAAAGGCTCTGCCCTGTGGGCCCTGGAGGTTGGATGGTCTGACATAGGAAAAGACTGGGCCCCCTGGGATAAGCCCAGAGCCATAGCAGAGGCTGGCAAGCTATGAACTGGACAAGGGACAGACCAGAAGCACAATTGTGCTGCCAAGCCCATGTGGAACAGCCCAAGGAGTCTCTGAGGAATCAGCTAGTCCCTGGCCGAGACCAACTTAGCTCTTAGGGGAAAGCAGTCATGTGGGGGAAGCCAAGCTGGTCGGAAGTGGAGCAGGGATTTGGACTCGTTCTTCTCCATGCCAGTGAGCGTAGTTATGGGCTCGCAGCCTGCACAACCAGAAGAACCGGACAAGAGGCAGACCAGACACACAGCTGTGACAGTGCACAGCCACTCAAGAGGCTTAGATAACAAAATAGGCTAGGACCAGGTCCTTCCCAGGATCTTTTATATCTGTACACCACAATGATCATTGTAGTTGTAACAAACTGGGGAGGTTGATGGGGAATGAGGAACTATGATGTCACACTAGAACTCACTACTGAATATACACATAGATAATTGCATCACAAACCATAAGGCAAGTCACAAGGTGTAGCAGAAGAGAGAAATACAGAGACAGAAATAGAGATAGAGAGAGAAGATGAGAGACTCAGATGCACGGGGAGAGCTGCCATCCAGCTCTCCCCTAGCTCAGCTGAACATGAGGCTCCCAGGAGGCAAGATGGGTTTTGGGAGTGGGCCCATCATCTCTGTAGGGTCTCAGAAGCAGCCGGATGAGACTCTCTCACCATAATGGCCGCCATTATCACGATCCGGACCCTACAGCTCATCAGAACCCACGCAAGAGGCGCTGATCTCAAGACCAGCTCAGAGCAGCTGAGTTCGAGCCCAGGGAGTAGGGGCGCCAGCTCCATCTCCAGGAACACCTGGTGAAGGTGGCTCTTGGAGGCGGAATTCACCAGGTGTTCCTGGAGATGGAGCTGCGCCCCTACTCCCCCTCTTAACCAGTCCCAGAAGCCTTGTGGCCCTGCCCACAAACTGCCTCAGAGCTTTCGGCCATGATGCAGAGACTCAGGCGCACAGGGGAGAGCTGCCATCCAGCTCTCCCCTAGTCCATCACCTCTTCAGGGCCTCAGAAGCAGCCGGGTGTGACTTGCTCAGCATAATAGCTGCCATTTTCATGGTCTTGACCCGGTACATCAAACTAGTGGAGCCAATCATTTCTAGATATATTACAATCTACAATGTGTAAGAAACGGAAGTGTGAAGGAGAGAGAGAGAGAGAGAGAGAGAGAGAGAGGAGATAAATAACCTGCCATGGAGGCAGAATGGGGCAAGGGGGAGGGAGGTGGGGACATTGGTGATGGGAGAACTGTTCCTTGGAACATGCGATAAAAAAGTCGTTGGTGGCGTCAGTGTCCTTGTCAACACGAACATGGCCGTGAATATTGATTCATTTGGATGCCTAACAAACCAGATAGGATGATTACACTTGAAGATATGTGGCCCACTGTCAGCAGTTTCTATCTTCATTGTCTACGCACCAACATCCACATACAAGGAAGAAGAAATTGAGAAATTCTACATGAACCTGGAGGAGTTCTATAGAAAAGATCACACCTTCTACAAGATCATAGTTGGTGCTTTTCCGATTTAACTACAATCTGTCTTATATACAGCATCATTCACAACAATGATATTTAGATTGTAGTACAAACACTAAATGATTATAAGACAAAATTGTTTTAATATTAAAATGAATTATATAATAAATTTAATAAATATAAAATGACAAAACAATGAATTTTATATAAAATATATACATAATTAATATAAAATAAAAATATTACAAAAAAAGAATATAAAATAGTACACATACGAATATAAAATAGTAACATATATATATATATATATATATATATATATATATATAAAAGCCACACTTCCTTGTACTGTCTTAGGTAAGGGTCAGATTTCAATTATATATCAATAATTTCACAAAATATTTTTTATTCTTTAGGAAATATTAGTTGAATTTTACTGCAAGTACATTTGTAGATTTATTCAAAATAAAAAATGACATTAAAATTATTACTTTTTTAATGTTAATTTTCAAGTTTTCAATTCTTGGTTTTAGGATTGAAATCTAGGTTCAGGAGTATTCTGTTCTGGAATTACCCACATATCATCCTAGGTTTTGCAATTCATTCTCTTTACTCCATGAAGCTTTAATTTCTTTCCGGAGAAACTTATGTTTTCTGTAAACACATAATCTTACCTATCTCTCTTTATGATACAATTTCTTTACTTAAAAGAAAATGTTACACCCTAAAAGATATTAGAGAAATCATGTTAAGAAACCTCTGTGTTTGTGTTCTCACTCTTACCTATACAATATCCCTTTTCAGGTACAAAATAGCAATAAGGGCAAAACTTAAGCTTAGTAAGGATAGAGCAGGATGAGGTATAGAGCATCAGGTCACTTTAAATCTCTGCTCCAAGAATAAGCAGCCAATTAGAATGTAGAATGTTATTGCTGGAGGTGGGATTTCACTATGGACAAAAGAGAGCCATACATGTGGCTACCCAGAGCAGGCAAATGCTCAATACAGGAAGGGCTTGGTTGCCCTTGTAGGGCCAAGGTACTGAGCACAGGTATCCCTCCCATTTATACAAGGCTGTGGCTGGAGACTAGAAAAGGTGGGACAGGATGATAGGAACTGCTGGGGTGCAGTGGAGGCTCTGTGACAGATACAGAGCACAGGGATCTCATCCACATTCATGTGGCTCTAGAGACTTATGTGAGGTGGGAAGGAGAGCTAGAAGGTCATTTTCTCCCCAGCTGCCTCTCGCATCCACTGGGTGGCTAGGACTAGTCTGGTGGGTAGGGCGTTTGCCTTGCATGCGGCCGACCTGGGTTCAATCCCCAGCATCCCATATGGACCCCTGAGCACTGCCAGGAGTAATTCCTGAGTGCAGAGCCAGGAGTAACCCCTGAGCATCGCCAGGTGTGACCCAAAAAAGCAAAAAACAAACAAAAAAATGTCTGTAAAGGGCCCTTGCAGAGCATGGGGCTGAGTCCCATATGCCCCCTGAGGTGACCGTCAAGCCACACCTTATGCCTGCTTGATCTCTAGGCACGGGGAGTTGATCACTGCTACCCAAGATTAATCAGGGAGCCATGGACTCAAGCTGGAGCGAGAAATTGCTCTTTGCAGGAAAGGAAAGTCAGTCCTAGGCCTTATCCAGGATATTTTCAGAGTTCTTGTATTCTTTACAAAAAAAGAATTTTCAGGAGTAGAGGAGCAGTGAAGTAAAACATTTTATTATGGAGGTTTTAGGAAGGGGAGGGAGGAAAGAAAGTGAAAGAGCACACATCTGTAGAAGGAAGATCAACACATGTGCCCAGTCACGTGGCTCAAGCAGCACATGGTTTCAGGCAGCGTATATGTGCCCTTCTTTGGTCAGGACAGCTTTTATAGGTTTCTTCCCATGCTACTCCCATATGGGGCTTCAACCTAGGTGAAAGTCCATTGCTAGGGCCATTGCCAAAGAGTACGATTTTGGGAGTGATCTTCTTTGAAAATCTTTTTCTTGACTTGTTCCTGCTGGATCTTCTGTCCTGAAATATAACCCGAATTAAGGACTGGGAAGAGAAGTTGATCCAGTTTCCTCAGGGTCTACTGTTGATGAAGGTCTTACCAAGTCTTTGCTCCAGGTTCTAAAATTTGACTCTGGACAGCCTTAGGGCTAGCTTTATACCCAGAAAGTTATTGGGATGCAGCCCACCCACCCCCCCATATGCCTGCCTACATCACTGGGAAAGGGTGCATGGGATAGAGAGAGTGGTCCAGGGACAGGACCATCATTCACAGGAGGAAAGTAAATTTGAGTGGGACAGGACAAGAAAGTCATTCACAGGACCAAGCAGAGTCAGGGACAGGACATTCACAGGGAAAAGAGGTCTGGACTACTGGGGAAGGGACCTAGAACCATATGCCTTTTCAGTACATTAAACTAACTTTAAATCTTTCGAGTTTTGTATGCAAATATTTCACACAATTCTCCAGTACCCACCAGCACAACAAAATCCACTTTCACACTAGCAGCTTACTACTGACCTACTATTCAGTACTGGATTCAGAGTTTAAAATTAACTAAGCATGCTATTAATATAGGGGGCTGCAGCAGGCAATTCAAGAATATGGAAATGCTATTTTACCTCTCCCAAATAATCAACCCCAACCAAAATTCAGCCTGATAATTGTGTCTTATGAAAAAAATTTAAAAAAAACCTAGGGGCCAGGCGATAGCCCAGCCGGTAGGGCATTTGCCTTGCACACAGCCGACCAGGGTTCGATTGCCTCCCAAGCATATGGTCTCCCAAGCACCGCCAGGTGGAATTCCTGAGTGCAGAGCCAGGAATAATCCCTGATCATTGCCTGGTGTGACCAAAAAAATTAATTAATTAATAACCTAATTAATTAATTAATTTCGATCTATTTCCAATGAACTACAGTGCCAAATGAAGAGAAACTTACCAAGATATCTTAAGAGCTCCCACTTTGTAAAACTTAATGAAATTTCTAGTTGGATTCAACTCTCCAGATAAAATCAGCTCCAACTGCATCATCCAGTGACCAGAACAGACTGACAGAGAAAGAACCAAACTACTGTTGTGAAACCATTGTGAAATTTTTCTTTAAGAAGATTCAACACTAAAATCAAAGTTATATGTCTGTTAACTTTGAACATAGGTGGGCAGCAAAAGCGAAAATCTAGCAATTTCTTATACAATAGACTCATCAGAATGTAACAAAAAAAAAGAGAAACTCTTAAGAAACAGCCATTCTTTTCTTGTTTCCTCGAACACTGTCCCCCATTGGATGAGAAAAGCTTTTCTCCTCCATGACTTACTGTTTCAAAAAAGTTGCCTAATCTATGTAATTTCTCTTTTAGACTGACAACATTGAAACCCGATAAACCATTATCTGGACCCTATTAATACTAAGTAAGCATAAAATTTCACACCCTTACATAGACAGTGTCACTTTCTTTTATTAGCATAAAGAAAGAACAGAAGATGGACCTTCATGGTCAGTAGCCCTTAAAGATTTAAGGGGAGTGAAATCTCTAGGGAGGAAATGTTACAGACAGACAAGGAGAACTCTGAGGGTGAGTTATGGGGAAATAATCAAGCTCAAGTAGAAACTGCCCAGCCCTGAAGTAGTTCTGGTATGTAGAATACATCCCTTTGAAATGCAAATGTTGAGCTCTATATTGCTAGAGATGCTAAAACATCACCCAGAGAAGTGCTAAACTCTCAAAAAAAAAAAAGAGGCTACAGGAGAATCGAAAGGTCTAGATGTCCCAATAAGAGTATGAAAGCCCGCCCCCCCACACACACACACCAGCATTACCAGGTGAGGGCCCAAACAAGCAAACCAAAAAAAAAAAGCAAAAAAAGAAAGGAACATTGGTGCCCAAGCAACAGAACAGCCCTAAAGTTGCCTTGCATGTAACCAACAAGCTAAGTCATGGTTAGACCTCTGGCACCCCAAAGGGTCCCCAAAGAAAATCAGGAGTAATCCCTCATTACAGAGGCAGACATAAGCACTGAGAACCTCCCACTGACCACCTTCAGGTGTGGAACGCCCAACTAAAACAAAGGAAAAGAATATGAAAGGACCATCAGGAGAACCAGGTTTTCTCTGTAAAAACTACCTGCTTTAGCTTTTTTATTTGCAGAGAAATCCAGGTCAAGACGATTTGGAGAAACTGTATTTAATGTTCTATTTTTCCATTCTGGAGAAGCCCCTGCTCTCTTTTGAACATGTTTCACTCTCTCCCCCTCAAAATGCTCTAAGTCAATTTTTTTTTAGTTAAAAAATTCCTTCACAGAAAAAAATGTTTTATGGGACAAAAATGTTTTGTGTTGAAAACTGTCTAACACTAAGCAAAACATTAGCTTGTGCATTAACAACTATTTATTTACAGATACAATGCATTCAATGGCAAAGGGAATGTCACCAACCATATACACATATAATAACTATATCCATATAGATATATATTCTGATATGGTGAAATCTGCTGTGCATATTTATTAGATATTATTCATGTTATCACCAGCACACATACAATATTTATAAATTTTATAATTATAAATATATATAATATTTATAAATTTTGATGTCCAACTGGAATTTTTTTTGTTTTTGGGGTCACACCAGGCAATGCTCAGGGGTTACTCCTGGCTCTTTGCTCAGGAATTACTCCTGGAAGTGCTTGGGGGACCATATGAGATGTTGGGGATCGAACCTGGGTCAGCCCGTGCAAGGCAAACGCCTTACCCGCTGTGCTATCGCTCCAGACCCGCAACTGGAAAATTTTTGATGTTAAAAAAGTCATTGAGCTTCTTAAATGCAGCTCGCTAGCATCTCCCTTTTTCTGCTGTCTCTCAACATGTGATTTTTTTTACACAGAATCAGGAACTCTTGTTAGGAGTCAGATCATTAAACTAATCAGATTCTACGCTAATAAATGTTCATGGATAAATAAAACATTTGATTTTATATAAAATAAATAGGCTAAAAAAGAGCATATGTTAATAACAATGGGTTCAGACTACATTTCTAAACAGTAAGTCTCTGATAAGAAGGACCAGCTCAAGGCTGAGAACACAGAAACTGCATATATGATTAACAACATCTCTGCTTCCTTGGTGTAAACTAAAGGAACAATAGCAAAGGTTAGATTGCTAGGACCTAAATTTATATACTTAAAGCCACATTAATTATTGACAAACAACTGTCTTAAAGGGAAATTTGTCTGCATAGCAACATCACTTATCTGACATTAAAACCCAACCATAAACAGGAAGAGACAATGTTTGTGAGTTTCGCACTTTTACCTGATATTAATTCAATATAAAAATTTAAATCAGTACTGGCATTAGTGCCAGCGAATTCTTGCACAAAAAGCCTTGTTACAATATATGGCACTAATGGAAACTTTAGTGGCAGGAGCTGGAGAGAATCAAGTGAGTGAGGGCTCTTGCCTAGCACAATACTCTGGTTTATCCCCAAATTCCCTATCTCCTAGCACCATAGAAGTCATTCCTGAGTGCAGAGCATTCTGAGCATAAGTGGGTATAGCCCCAAAACCATAAAAATAAATAAAAAAGTAAAAAGTGGGATGGCAATTAAACATGTTTCAAAACACAAAAATTTTAATTTTGTAAATTTAAAATATATGAAACATATAAACATTTTCTAAATAGAACATAGTTCTAAAAATAAAAAATCCTGATTTTAAGAGCTATGTGAAGATGATTTTTCCTAAATTGCTATGAATGATAACAAAAGAAATAGCTATTTTATTTTGTGGTATAATTTTAAGATTAAGAGATTAGGGCAGAAACAGTGTTCACACTCTCCAATATATGATTGCTTAATCTTTGATAGAGCGCAAAGAATGCTAAATGGAGCAAAGAAAGCCTCTTCAACAGGTGGTGCTGGGAAAACTGGGCAGCCGCATGTAAAAACAATGAACTTAGACATTCTTCTAACATGGTGCACAAAGGTCAGATCAAAATGGATCAAAGATCTCAACATCAGACATGAATCCATAAGGTACATAGAAGAAAACATAGGAAAAACACTTTATGACATCGAATTGAAAGACGAAACAGCACCGAAAAGGCAAATGGAAGCAAAGATAAACAAATGGGATTATATAAAACTGAAAGCATCTGCACCTCAAAAGAAATAATGACCAAAATGCAGAGACAGCCCACAGACTATGAAATAATATTCACTTACTTCCCATCCGATAAGGGGTTAATATCCAGGATACATCGGGCACTGTTAGACCTCTACAAGAAGAAAACAGCCAACTCCATCAAAAAAATGGGGAGAAGAAATAAACAGAAACTTGCAAAAAAGGAGAAATTCGAATGACCAAAAACTATATGAAAAGGTGCTCTTCATCACTAATCATCAGGGAGATGCAAATCAAAACAACAATGAGGTATAATCTCATGCCACAGAGACTGGCACACATCCAAAAAAGCAAGAACAACCAGTGCTGGCATGGGTGTGGGGAGTTGGGACACTCATCCACTGTTGGTGGGAGTGCCAACTGGTCCAACCCTTTTGGAAAACAATATGGATATTCCTTCAAAAACAAAATATTGAGCTCCCATTTGACCCAGCAATACCACTCCTGGGATTATATCCTGGAGAACCAAAATCACACAGTAGAAACACTATCTGCACTTCGATGTTCATCGCAGCACTATTCACAATAGCCAGAATCTGAAACAACCTGAATGCCCAAGAACAGAACATTGGCTGAACAAACAGTGGTATATCTATACAATGGAATACTATACAACTGTCAGAAAAGATGAAGTCACAAAATTTACATGCAAATGGATGGACATGGTGACTATCATTCTGATTGAAATTAGAATGTAAAAGACAGAGAATGACTGCATTCAATAGTGGTATATAAAGATATACTAGTGCTCTACTAATTATGGGAAATGTTAGCACCACACCAGAACTGAACATTGAATGTACACAAAGGGAGTTACATGATAATCCCTAAATATCTGTAGGGCAAGCCACAATGTGTAAGAGAAAGAGACAGAGAGATAAGAGAAATAGTGCCTACTATAGAGTCAGGCCTGAGGAGGGTGGAGGGAACTTTGGGATATTGGTGGTGGGAATGGGTACTGGTGGAGGGACGGGTGCTGGAAAAATGTATGACTGAAACCCAATCATGAGCATCTTTTTAATTCTATTTTGCACGGTGGTACAATAAAAATAGGATATGGGCTGCAGATACAATATAGATGTTCTTTCCTTAAGTGTGGTTGACCCAGAGGTTTGACCTGTGGCATTATATATCTTTCCTCAAATAATTGGAAATAGTAATTCCAAAAGACAGTCACTGTGGATAAAAAAACATTTAAAAATTTTACAAATGTGGTTTGCAATACAGATAGTGAAAGGTTATCTTGTATATCTCTTTACCTACTTTCAACACTCAGTAGTAAAGGGTGTTCAGAGTGATCACTTTCAACTATTATCATCATAAAGAAGAAGAAGGTGAAGATGAAGAAGAAGAGGAGGGAGGGAGGAGGGAGGGGAGGAGGATAAGGAGAAGGAGGAGTGCCAGAGCGATAGTCCAGCGGGTAGGGCATTTGCCTTGCATGCAGCCGACCGGGTTAGATCCCCAGCATCCCATATGGTACCCGAGCACTGCCAGGAGTGCAGAGCCAGGAGTAACCCATGAGAATCGCCAGGTATGACTCAAAAAGGAATAAAAAGGAGAAGGAGGAGGAGGAGGAGGAAAGAAGGACGAGGGAAGAGGAGGAGGAGAAGAAGGAGAAGGAGGTGGAGGAGGAGGAGGAGGAATGAACGAGGAGGGAAGAGGAGGAGGAGAAGGAGAAGGAGGTGGAGGAGGAGGAGGTGAAGGAGGAGAAGTAGAAGGAGGAGGTGAAGGAGAAGGAGAAGGAGAAGAAGGAGAAGGAGGAGGAGGAGGAGAAGGATAAGGAGAAGGAGGAGAAGGATAAGGAGAAGGAGGAGAAGGAGGAGGAGAAGGAGAAGGAGAAGGAGGAGGAGGAGAAGAAGAAGATGATGATGATGAAGAAGAAGATGATGATGATGAAGAAGAAGAAGAAGACAGACGAAAGCAGAAGAAAAGGAAGAGGGAGGAAGAGGGAAGAGGTGGAGGAGGAGGAAGAGAAGAGAAGTAGAAAGAGGAGGAGTAAAAAGTGCCTGCCATAAGAGGGGAGGGAATCTTGGGATATTGATATGGACAATGTGCACTGGTGAAGGGATGGTTTTGGAACATTGTATGACTAAAACCCAATCATGAACAACTTTGTAACTGTGTTCTCACTGTGATTCAATTAAAAAGTAAATTATAAAAGAAAAAAAAAAAGCGTATTAACTATAGTATAAATTATTCATTGGAAGTCAGAAAATTGTGTTTTTCATTAATATTATTAAATCTTCATAAAACATTAAAAAAGTGTTCATATAATTTAACCACTCTTAGTTGATAAGCTCTAATATCTAAGAATTCTCTATTGCATACAATATAACAAATTCTGCTTATAATTCCTCTTTATTCTCCAGGAAACATGTGAGTTAGTTTAAAGGTATTTTCTACATATGTGTCAATTTTACATATTACATCTAGATTTCAGAGGCAATCTGAGACATTATCCTATTAACATAGTTAACAGTTGAGAAATATCAACACTAAACAATTCTAGCACTTTAAAATACACAAAAATTCAAGTAATCACCTCTCAGAATATTAGTTATTAAATGCTATTTTTAAGAATTTTAGGAAAATTACTACAATCACCCATATTCTTATGATTACAGAAAAAATACGCTTTCTTTTTAATACACTTTCTTTTTTTCCTTTTATAATAAGAAAAAAGTGCATTGTTTTGTTTTTTGTCCCCACCCAAAGATGTTCAGAACTTACTCCTGGTTCTACACCCAGGGATCACCCATGGCAGTACTCAGAAGACCATGCAAGGTACAGGGGATGGGAACCTGGTCAGCCACATACAAGACAAACCCTTGAAATGCTATACTATTACTGGGAAAAACAATTCCTAGAAAAAGAAACACTAGTTTGTATTTTATTTCTGTTCATAGTCTCATTTTGTGTTAATACTTGTGTTAAGTATTTTTAAAAGCGGAATATTAGAGATGCTCTGCTAATTATTTTATCTAATATTTTACAGGGCAGTCTCAAATGTTATGTAAGTACTGAGCACAAATATAATTTTGACAGTTACACAACAAACAACACTGCCATCCTTTTATGTGATCTCATTCTCACATGGATCGCAAGGATCAAAGTGACTGCTGAAGCTCAAGACAGTATTATGTATGTCAGTGAGCATTATGACAAAAAGATTTGACAAGTTGAAATGATTCATCCTTATTAGACTTATTGGACATCGCACAAAGCACCTCATTTTTAATTTCACTGACCACAACTGCAAAATACAGTAGAAATAGGGTCATTTTTAGTTGGATACATTACTGCCTCAAAATTAAGGTTCAGTTATTGAAAACACAATGGAGAATATAAATGGAGTGACAGCTAGTCTATTCAATTTAAAATCTACTTCCTCTTTTTCACAGAGTATCCTTTCAATGTCTCTTGCACCACAGTGTGAATGTGTTAAAACCAAATGAAATATGAGTTGAAGTACCATGAATCATTTCTGATATTTTTAGAGAATAATTGTGCCCTATACCAGAGGTTCTACATTCCCTGAAAAAGTACCTTTTAAAGCGAACATTGTTCTACATGAACTAAAAAGGGAAAAGAATCAGTAATGTTCTCTTGAACTACTAAAAAAATGAAAATATTAATTATGCTTTAATTATTATACATGTGAGGCTTATCTGTAAAACTATTAACACCTAAACTAACATCAAGTCTCTTTATATTATATCATGTAAATGAAGATTCTTAAAAATTGAATGACCAACATTAGTTATCACAGAATGACAGGAATAAACCAAGCTGATTGTGCCAGCAAACTAAGGTCAATGGTCATCTAAATAATTAATATAGAGTTTGGAAACAGAAAGAATAAAAAGCTATATCTGGTTGCTGTAATATTTAAAATATGATTTTTAAAGCAATTACACTAAGAACCAAGATGAAATATCTAATGTGTATCAGAAATGATTGCATTTAAAGTTAGCATATAGGCCAGAAAGAAGCTTAATGCACTGAGCACAGGGTTGCATGTGGGCGGTCAGAGTTTGAGCCCTTACACAATTATTGTAGGAAGTAATATGTAAACATAGAGTGAAGTAGTTTCTGAACACTATTAGATATCCCCTGCAAAAATAATTATAATTACAATTAAAAAATTAAGTCAGCATAACATCTGACTGAATGAATAACATTACTAAATTGAGTTATCTAAAGTAACCATCCATATTTAATTTTGTATCACCAAATAATGTCTGTGGAATACATGAACACAAGAATATAAATTTATTTGTGCATTTAACTGTGCATATATTTGCACTTGCATGCATGTATACTTATGTACAGTATTTATACTTATTTATTTAATTCTAGTCTTATTATTTTATTTAAAATATATAATTTTGGTCTACACTGCTATTAAATTGTGGGGAAAGATAAAGATTATGTTAAGCATTATATTATTACCACAACAGATTTTGCCTTATTAACATAAAATACAGTGAGACCACTTTAAGCACTATTTTCTTACCATGGTAAATTAGTTCAAAATGCTAATGGCTTGGAATGCAGATTATGAAAATCTATTTAACATTTAATGCTGACCTATGCTTTTTGAAAGCTTGACTGGTTAAGTATAAATTCTCTAAACTTTGTAGTCTATCTTTCAACCATTAAAAATCCATATGCTGTATTTTTATTCTCATTTTAACAACAAGGTGTACGATTAATAACTATCTGGGGTTCATATTTCCCAGATATGACTCAGATCATCAACTGATATAAAGAGGTCATTAATTCTCTGAAACTGTACTGTGTCTTGATTGGTGTTGCTTAAATAGCTCATATCTCTTTTACAGTCTTTTTTATTTCTTAAGTAAATATCTTTTCCTCCCACCTTTAAGCTCCAATTGAAGTGAAAAAAAATAACGACAAAATAAAATGAACCGCAAAAATACAAAATTAAAATAATATATAAACTTTTCTACCTATACTCAAAACCTGTAATGAATAAGCACACAGCTTTGTTTTCAAAACCTGTAAGTCTGTTTGTAATAACAGATTTTACCCTATGTTAATACTAAATGGTTCCAGAATTAATGAACATTGTGAAACATGGCATTAACCAGTATTTCATCTAAAATAATCTGATACTTATAAATTTTTTTAGTAAGTCAACTATTTTTATCTCTCATAGGGCAGTTACTGTGCTAACTTAAGTGACACCTAAACCACTCCTCTAGTTCACAATTTATTAAAAGTGAAAAACTTAAATTCTGTGACAAAAGTTGAGATAAGCTCTATTTTAAGTGTTTCAAAAGTGGGCTTTCCAAATTCCCCTCCATAGAAGGTTTTCAAAAAAAAAAAAGAATAATCAATGCCTAAATGATCAACAGCAATAAATCAGAGGTGGTAGATTGACAAGAGAACTTTTGAAGTAAGCTTAATACCAGGGTCTTATATAGAGAGACAAAAGAAGTTACATTGAGGGATCTATAGAAATATGTTTTAAAAAAAGCAACTGAAAGGCAGGGGCCACAAACAGTTGGATAAGGCATTTGCCTTGCACATGGCCAACGATGTCTTGACCTCTAGTATCCCATATGATTCCCCAAGACTACAAGGAGTAAGTCTTGAGTGCAGAGTCAGGAGTAACACCTGAGCATCACTTGGTGTGGCCCCAAACAACAAAAAAAAAAATTTGGAAGGTGGATGTGGCTGAAAGCAGAAACTACAGAAAAGTGAAATGAACAGTCACTGTAGGTCTCAGAATAAATGATATGTCAAGTTGATAGTAAAACAGAATGGGGCAAAGATGTGATCAGATGAGACTGCAGTAGATTAGATTATCTTCAGTTTAGAACATTAAGGATAAGGAATATATTAGTGGGTATGCAGGAAAAAGGCTGGAGAGAGACCCAAACCAAGTGAAAAACTCAGGATACAAGGTAATTCGGAGAAAGATGAGGGCCCAAATATGAAAAGATACTAGAGATTTGCTTAAAGATGTTTGGAGGTAGACTCAACAGGATTAAGTCAATGGTTATGTAGCATGAGAGTCAACAACAAAATAAATTTATAGACACATTCTACCAAATTTTATCTATAAAGGTTTTTTTCTACTAATACCAGGGGTGTATATCTTAGCAAATTTATCACTTGTACATACTTGCTTTGAAATCAGATATATGTAGACACATTTGTAAATATGTTTGTTTATAAATATTTTGAATACCTCTAGCTAAAAGAATTAAGAGTTTCTGATAAAACCATAATCTTATCTTAGACTCTACAAAAAGAGAAGCAATAACTTACAAGGCTGGAAGGCATAAGCTTTATAGTAAGTAAAATAAGAAAAAAGAAAAGATTATATGTGTTACTCCAGGAAACTAACATAAGAAAATTCATACCTCTTGAAAGCATACACCTATAAAAAAGATGCTATTGAGATTACATATTAAAGAATAGAAGAGATACTAAAAATGAATCATACACAGCCATGTATTTCAATTATACATAAAATATGGAACTAATTACATATTCATATGTACTAGTATATATGAATTGATATACCGGCCATATGAGACAGGACATATGGAAATATTACTGGGGCCCACTCGAGTAAATCTATGATGAACAGGAAGACAGTGATACTAGTACATACATCCCATCTGCTGTATGTACATCTGATGTATGTATATACATCACATCTGAATTTCTAACACCCTGTTACATACTTCTATCTTCTTTTCCTCTGAACAGATTAACTGCACTGTAATCTAACTGTTGAAAAATAACAGAGTAATACTTTTTGTTTACAGAGGATGTCATTACAGAAATTAATATTCCAAGATAGTGGAGAGAGAAGTGACACAAATCATAGTTGCTCGGGTACCAAATGTTTAAAAAATTTATGGACTGTAATACACTATGCCTATTCATTCACCTGTTATCTTGCACTGCCTTGTGTAGAGGAGGTCATTTACTCATTCAAAAGTTGATCAAAGTTCATAACTCTGGATGAATCATTTTTCTTGCCTTCAAGCAAATTCTGTCTTAAATAGCTTGTCATGTCTCCAGATATGACTGAAAATAATGCCAGTGTTTCACTGTATTCTCTTACTTTTCTATGACTATTGTTAGCACATTATTATTAGATTAACAAACTGCTTTTACAATTTAACAGCTGAAGAAAAAGTAATCATTGTAAGATTAACTAAAAACTATTGCTAGACATTCTGTGTCCTTCTACTTTGAGTTCCTGTTCTCCTCCTTTATATGTAATGAACTTTACTTTTACTACTGATCAGTTGCCTTTTATATTTTCTTTATTTTCATTTGTTTTATTAAATTCTTTGTTTCTGTATTATTCAGGTCATACCTGAATGTGCTCAGAGTCTATTCTGGGCTCACTGTTCAAGATTCATCTCCAGTGGTACCCTGAGAAGTCAAAACCAATCTCATATATGTAAGGAAAGAAGTAACTTCTCAACCACCGAGGCACAACCTGGCCCCTAACTTATGTTTTATATTCATAGAAATAATACTTGCATTTGACTGTCTGGGACGCAACCGTGGTTCCAACAGTGTCGGGAAGCGAGTTCCCTTCAACCTTCGAAGCCGGCGGGGGAATGGATGAAGACTCAGGAATCCGATACAGTTTTAAAAAGGGCTTTACTGACACAGGTTCCGATAAACAATCCAAGAGCAGGAAAAACCTCTGGACTCTAGGTTCTCAGCTAGACCCCAGCCACGTGAAGACCAAGATGGCTGCCACCACGTGTTGCGACCCAACAGGGAATGGAGAGGATGTAGAAGCAAAACACCAAGAGAAGCCGAAATGGCAAAAGGGGGGAAAGAGAGGGCCTTCTTTCTTCTTGCAGCTTATTTTATAGCTAGAAATTCGCCCAAACTCCCCACCCTGGCCCATTCTGGGCTGGGCTATCTAGAGATGAAAACAGGAAAATAGCTCTATATAAATGTAGCAACTTCAGGAGTCCATCTGGCTGTTTACAAGGACCCAGAGCTAATTAAAAGCCTCCTAGCAGAGCTGGGAGGAGCTATAAGCTAAATGTAACTTCACTCTGGCAGGAAGAGTCAAATGCCTGCAGCTAATTTCACCCAGCACCTCACCTAATGGCTTGAGTCAAGATCTGCCTGGAAATGCCTTTATAGGGTAGAGAAGGGGGTTTCTGAGATGGCATGTCTCTGTACCAAAGACTATTCTATCTATCTATCTATCTATCTATCTATCTATCTATCTATCTATCTATCTGTCTGTCTGTCTATCTGTCTATCTATCTGTCTATCTATCTATCTATCTATCTGTCTATCTATCTATCTATCTATCTATCTATCTATCTTCCCGTTAATCATCTATTTGCTCGAGTGAGCACCAGTAATATCTCCATATGTCCTGCCTCATGCTAGTAGAACCCAAAGGCATCCGCTTGCTCCAGGAACATAAAGAGCCTCAAACCATTATATTAGGTCATGGGAATGACCTAATATAAATGTTACTGGTATTTGGCATATCAAATACTACACAAGCCGCTTGCCAGGCTTGCCATGCTGGTGGCATACTGTTGTAGTCACCTCTAAATAAAGCATATATTGATGAACTGCGCGGCCGCGTGATCCAGGCTGTGATAGTCTGGTCTGCTGGGTGGAGTTGTGACGAGAGGGAAGTCCGGATGTGGAAAATGGCGGGCCCCATGGAGTAGGTGAGGGTGGTCTGGCTTGTTGTGAGGCTTTTCTGGGGTGGCAGGCCAGGGCTAGACCCGCCATGCCTCTGGGCACTGCATGAGCAGCAGGCCACAGGGAGAACAAGTAGCAGCTCTGCCCCATATCTGAGAATCTCTGGTTCAGCATACCTGAGCTGGATTGAAGAAAAAAAAAAACTGCTGCAGGTGGCTGTCTATGATCCGGGCTGTGATAGTCTGGTCTGCTGAGTGGAGTTGTGACGAGAGGGAAGTCCGGATGTGGAAAATTGCGGGCCCTATGGAGTAGGGGAGGGTGGTCTGGCTTGTTGTGAGGCTCTGCTGGGGTGGCAGGCCAGGGCTAGACCTCGCCATGCCTTCCGGGCGCCTCATGAGCAGTAGGCCACAGGGAGAGCAAGTAGCAGCTCTGCCCCATGTCTGAGAGTCTCTGGTTCAGCATATCTGGGCCAGATTCAAAGACTATACTAATGCCAGTTAAATATTTCTCCAAGCCTTCACAAGAGTCTCGTCTACTTCATGGTAGTTTTGTATTTTAGTTGCCTTCGAAGTTATCAGGGGAGCCATGCTTGCTTGCTTGGAGGCAAACAGCATTTCTCTCTGGTCTAATTACTTAGAAGCCAACGTGGCCAGGCAAATATGCTGGTAAGATCTAGCTAGTCCTATGATGATTGTGGTAGCATGAGAGAACATTTATACCAGCCAATACAGAATACATGGTCAGATAAAACTGCCACATTAAACTGCCCCCCTATCAACAGAGTGATTTGCAGGAGGCAATCCAGGGCAGATGCAGAGGCTTTTAGGATTTTAGGTGTCCTGCAACATATTACATTTGATGAGACATAGATACATGGTGCAGAGCTGCCAGCTCTCCCTGTGTTTGGCTGATCATAAGGAATCCGGGAGAGAAGGCGGGTTCTAGCCCTGGCTTGTCATCCCAATAGAGCCTCACAAGAAGTCAGAGGAACCCCCACACCATGAGGGCAGTCATTTTCAATACCTGGGCTCCAAAGCTCGTCAGAGCTCTATCCTAGAGAAAAGCCAATTCTCTCCTCATGACACGCTGCCACAAAGCGGTCACAAAGCAGCCACAAAGTGGCCATGCTATTCACCAATAAAAGCATGAACTAAGAACCTATTACTGATAGTATCTCATGCGCACGGCAGAGCCTGGCAAGCTACCCATGTCATATTTGATATGCCAAATCAGTAACAATTATAGACCTCATTCCCATAACCTGAATGAATGGTTTGAGTTTCATCATGTTCCTGGAGCAAGAAGATGCCTTTGGGCTACACTAGCATGCAACAGGTACCTATGGAGATGTTACTGATGCCTGCTCAAGCAAATCAATGAACAACAAAAAACAAGTGAAACATGTGATGACCTTTGCTTACTACAATCCATCTGCTCTAACCTCCTCCCAAGTATTTTTTTATGGGTCACACCCAGCGACACTCAGGGGTTACTTCTGGCTCTTCACTCAGGAATTACTCCTGGAGCTGCTTGGGGGACCATATGGGATGCTGGGGATCAAACCAAGGCAAATGCCCTCCCCCACTGTGCTATCTCTCCAGCCCCCTCATTGTATCTTTGTAACAGAAGTTTATGACAGCCATTTACCCTATGTTCTACCTTGCAAATACTAAATTTCTAAAATGGATCACTTGCTATTTGCAACAATACAGATAGATCTTGAGAATAAAAGACCAAGTGAAAACAATCAGAGAAAGTGAAACACCATGGGACTTGCTCAAAACAAAGCAAATAAGCAAAGCATCTCAAACAGAGAGAACTCACTGGTAGCTAACCTACAGAAATAAAGTTAGGATACAAGTAAAATGGATGAAATTGTCTATACTTTATTTGTAGTGACTCTGTCTTTGTCTGTCTTCCCGTTCATCATTGATTTGCTCGAGCGGGCCCCAGTAACATCTCCATATGTCCTGTCTCATGCTAGTAGAGCCCAAGGCATCTGCTTGCCCAGGAACATAAAGAGCCTCAATCCATTCCGGAATGAGGTTTATAATTGTTACTGTTATTGGGCATATATATCAAATACAACACGGGTAGCTTGCCAGGCTCTGCCGTGCAGGTAGCATACTCTTGTAGGCATCTCTAAGTCCAGCATTTATTGATGAAATGCGGGGGCCGCTTGCGCCACGCCGACCAGGGCCCTGATAGGCTGGTCTGCTGGGTGGAGGACTGACGAGAGAGATGTCCGGATGTGGAAAATGGAGGCCCTCATGGAGTGGGGGTCGTCTGGCTTGTTGCGAGGCTCTTCTGGGGTGGTGGGCCAGGGCTAGAACCCACCATCCCTCCCGGGCACCTCGTGAGCAGCTGGTCACAGGGAGAACCAGTAGCAGCTCTGCCCCATGTCTGCAAGTCTCTGGACCGGCATACCTGAGCCGGATTTAAGAAAGACTGCTGCAGGGTGGAACTCGATGAGCCGGGCGCTGATAGGCTGGTCTGCTGGGTGGAGGTCTGACGAGAGAGAAGTCCGGATGTGGAAAATGCAGGCCCTCATGGAGTGGGGGTCGTCTGGCTTGTTGCAAGGCTCTGCTGGGGCGGTGGGCCAGAGCTAGAACCCACCATCCCTCCAGGGCGCCTCGTGAGCAGCTGGTCACAGGGAGAGCCAGTAGCAGCTCTGCCCCATGTCTGTCCCCACTTATTTGTAGTGATGTACAGTAATGTAACTGTACACTAATGTGTGGTAACAAGATATATTGTTAATCTTGATGTAATATAATTTAAGTACAAATATAATGCTGTGTATACTGAAAATTACACCCTATAAACAAATGTCTCCTCAAAATTCTACCTAATGTAACATGAAGTATAATTTAGCTTACCTATTCATAGAAATATATGAGGTGACTTCACTTAAAATTCTTCAATGTACTGACATGGAAATAATAATATAGTAATGGTGAGCACTCTTAACATTTTAATATATTTTCTATAAAACTTTAATTAAACCAGGAAATGGTTTTATTTAGTTATAGTCAATAAAGACAAGTATAACAATACTGAAGTTTATAAAGTTACTAAAAATGAGGCACAATGAGATAGATCAAAAAGAACTACACTAAAAGAACAACTCAGTTTATAAAAATATAATCAGAATGATCTAAAGCATCAAATATCATTTGTCATTAATTTAAGAGCAATGCTCAATAATTAACCGTCTTTAACTTTGGGATATCCATTAGCTTTCAAATTTGACATGACATTTACAGCACTTTAAAAAATCGTATACATTTTTATGCAAAATGTGTCTTATTAAAAACATTCTATCAAATTTAGCCATAGTTGAGCACACCTATGGGATAGTTTGTACCCTGCACAGCGGCAATGGCAGTGTTAAAAATCAATATCTAATTATAGGTATAATATACTGGCTAAATATCAGTTTGGGCAGACCTGTGGACCTATGGAATAGAATTGAGTATCCTGACACCCAACCTCAAACACATGATCATGTAATCTTTGATAAAGGTGCAACAAGTCTAAAATGGAGTAAGGAAAGTCTCTTCAACAAGTGGTGTTGGGAAAACTGGGCAGCGGCATGTAAAAAATGAATTTGGACCTGTGTCTAACACCATGCACAAAAAATCAGATCAAAATGGATTAGAGATCTCAATATCAGACTTGAATCCATAAAGTACATTGAAGAAAATATAGGAAAAACCCTCCATGACATTGAAGCTAAAGGCAGCTTCAAAGATGAAACATCACTAACAAAGCAACTAGAAGAAAAGATAAACATATGGGACTACATGAAACTAAAAGCTTCTACACCTCAAAAGAAACAGTGACTAAGATACAAAAGCAGTCCACAGAATGGGAAAGAATATTCATCCAATACCCATCTGATAAGGGGTTAACATCCAGGATATATCAGGCACTGGTAGAACTTTACAAGAAGAAAACAAACAACCCCATCAAAAAATGGGGAGAAGAAATGAACAGAAACTTCAGCAAGGGAAGAAATTCAAATGGCCAAAAAACATATGAAAAAATGCTCATCATCACTAATCATCAGAGAGATGCAAATCAAAACAACAATGAGATACCACTTTACACCACAGAGACTGGCACATATTCAAAAGAGCAAGAACAACAAGTGCTGGCGTGGATGTGGGGGAAAAGGGGACACTCATCCATTGTTGGTGGGAATGCCGGCTGGTACAGCCTTTCTGGAAAACAATATGGACATTCCTCCAAAGACTAGAAATTGAACTCCCATTTGACCCAGCCATACCACTCCTGGGAATCTACTCTGGGAAACCAAAAATACACAGTGGAAACACCATCCCTACTTTTATGTTCATAGCAGCATTATTCACAATAGCCAGAATCTGGAAGCAACCAGAGTGCCCGAAAATCGATGACTGGATAAAGAAGCTTTGGTACATCTACACAATGGAATACTATGCAGCTGTTAGGAAAAATGAAGTTATAAAATTTGCCTATAAATGGATGGACATGGAGAAGATTATGTTGAGCGAAATTAGCCAGAAGGAGAGAGACAGACACAGACTGACTGCATTTATCTGCATAACATAAATATATATGTACATATTAAGATACCAATATCCAAGGTCAAGTGAAACATATATCAGGAGGTCTTATCAAAGGTGGAAATTACCACAAACGTGTGGGAGTCAGAGGCTAGGTAAGACAGAAAATGGAACAGGGTGCTAACAATTGTCGAGGGTACGGAATGCCAACCTAGAACGGAGCATTAAATAGAGGCCAAAAGATACAGACGACAACCCTTTAATGTATGTTCTGTAATCCATAGTCTGGAGGGGAAGGAAAAGAGAAAGAGAGAGAAAAGGAAAGAAATAAAGAACCTGCCATGGAGCAAGGCTGGGGGAGGGGGAGGGAACCAGGGACGTTGTTGTTGGGAGATGGGCACTGGTGGCGGGATGGGTGCTGGAACACTGTATGACCAAAACCCAAATATGAACTTTTTAATTGTAAATCTTTGTAATTGTAAAAATAAAAAATAAAAACAATCAGTTTGGGTATTGATATTACCTTAAAATTATTTCCTTTAATCGATATAATTCAAACTTTGACATATTATATAACTTTCCTAGGAAAGATTTTTACATATATAAAACAATACATGTATCATATCGATATGCTTAATATTATATAAAATAGCATGTAAAATGCATAGAAAGTTTTTATTGTGGAGACATGAAAAAAGTTAGTCATCTAAATATTATGGAAAAATTTAAATTGAATATTCAGTGAAGCAAAGATATAAAGAACTAAATTTTAAAAGTTAGGTTACCAAATATACTATTCAACTATTTATAACATTGGAAAGCTATGAAGTACTTTTTGATTTGTATAGATTAATACGATCTTGCATAAACAAAGGCATGAAGACTTCATTTGCTTTTATTAACTGAAGTTGATAATGAAGCCAACTTCTAGAACAGTGACTAAGTGAAGAGAAAAAAATTTCTAGAATCTTATTTCATGCAAACTCAAGTTTAAGAAAAAATTATCTTGGGATCCAGCGCAACAGTGCAGCAGGTAGAGTATTTGCCTTGCTTCGGACTGACTCATGTTCAATCCCAGAACCCCACATGGTCCTTCAGGAGTAATTCCTAAATGCATAACCAGGGAGTATATTTTACTGAAGCACAACTGAGATGTGGCCCAAACCATACCACCCAAAACTGTAAAAACAAATTGTGTTTTGTATGTGTGTTTTTAGGCCACACCCATTGGTGCTCAGGGCTTATGCCTAGCTCTCTGCTTAGGAAACACTCCTGCAGTGCTTGGGGAATAGACGAGACAAGAGTTATAGATTGACCTGGTTGAGTGTGAGGCAAAGGCATATCCAATGTACTATCTCTTTGGCCTCTAAACTGTAATTATACAAATTGCTTTAAGAAAATGTTCAGTCAAATATATGATGTCTGCAATAACTGAAATTGAAAGGAACCACTTTGAAATAAGAATATGGGCATTTTTTTTTCTATTCTTACATACTAATCTCCAAGGAAACTGCTTTACCAGAGGCTAACTGAAAGGACATTAGCAGAGTCTAAGCTCCAACCAATGCTCAATTTCCACAATCACAACTACTCTCTGGCTTTCCATGTGGTAAGAGATAAATGTTTACCAGAGTTCCCTATGCCCATTCTGTCCCACTTATTGTAGAGAAAGAAAACATAGGACCACATGTGGAATTCACAGGAATGGGACAGTCATTAAAACCAGAGATTTTGAGGATTAGAAGACACTGTCACTCTCTCTAATCATATTTGATATTGCATTACTATAATGTGTTCACCTATATGTTATTATATTCACCTTTCAAGAAAACGTCACGAAGTATGCTAAAAGAAAAAATAAGAACACTGAAAGAAATAAAAACTCAGAAATAGTTAAATCTCATCAATATTAGAATTATTAGCACAGAAATTTGAAGCAAAATATGCTTAATACACTAACAGTCCGTAAGAGTTTTGAATTATGCAGAAACAAAATTCTTGATATTAGATAACAGTTCAGTTTTAAAATTTTTCATCTGGCTCCAAGTTTCAAATTCTCCAAGTTTCAATAAAATTCTCCAAGTTTCAACCTTTATATATTTTTTCATTCCTTTCCAGAAAATCTGATATTATCACCCATATTTTTAACATTTTCTTTTATTTCAAGGGTCTTTTATATTCTTAAGACAAAAGAAAGCTTTAATTATAGTTTCTTAAAGTGACATCAGGAAGTTTTGCCTTTGCTTTCACTAGGACTGAAAAATATATAGATCAATGACAACACTGTAATTCTACATATTCCATAACAGATCTCTGTGGTCCAGAAACAAAGATATATTTATGTTATATTATCCCACCTCTGCCTCCTAAATGATTCTCACCTATTTGAAGACAATGATTGGCAGGAGACAACTACCAGTTGATCCTGGTACCAGTTGACAAGCTAGACCTCAATCAGCAGAGTCTCCTCTCCTCTTCCCCATGCAAGATAGACACTCTGTCCCACCGTTCCTTGTTGAGAGACACTTCAAAGATATAGACTAAATAAATGTGACTGAAGTTATATGGACTGAGTAATGTGAATAAACCCTGATACAGTCTCTAAATAAACTCTGAAGATTACAATGGATAGATATGGAGAGCAATAACTTATCCCCTTGGTTACTAAACTTGCCACCTGCTAATCTGGACTGGTCTTCACTTTCAACCATTTCTCCCTGCCTTCCCTACAAGGACCTATTTAAGATTACTCCAAAGAAGCACCTAAAATTGGAACAGTTCAACATGCTTGAAAAGCAATGCACGCATTTGAAGAAACCTTTCTTCAAATCATTCCATTTCCTTAAAGGCACATTTTGTCTTCTCTTCCAAATTGTGATTACTTCATAATTTGAAAAAAAAGACAGGCTAGCAACAAACCCTCCTACCAATTTCCCTGATGAGGACTAGTTTTTCATAAATATTGGTTATGAATATCTGAAACTTCTTTTTACTTCATAATTATTTATGTAGAATTGCTTCATCACTGCACAATTCGCATGTTTTAAGCATGTTAAAGATAAAAGGGACATGAAAGCTTGTAAATTGAATTCTGAACATTGCTTTAAATTAAGAAAGTATATTTTAAGTGTTGGCACAAATTTGTGTAAAAGCCAGAATTTGAGAAAACAAACATACGGAAAATATTTATTTTCTGCAAGCCTGAAGGTCAGCTGCTCATGTCCATGTTTCATTCTGAGTAAGCAGATGGGCTACTTAATGACCAGTAATGATTAGATTCACAGATGCATCACAAATTCTTTTAAAACTACACAAGCATGGTATGTTTGCTTATAATGACATATGCTTATCATGACTACATAAGCAGACTACATTTGCTTATCATGACTAAATAAGCCGACTGGCTATTTTAGGTTAAAAAATCATCAAATAATTTATATTCTAAAGAGCATATTACAGTAGAATCTTATTCTACACAGAAAGAAAATTCTATCAGCTAGAACAGAAATACTTAGGAAATACTTCAACCAAAAATACCAAATAGTTAATATCATAAAAGACTAGATATGCATAGTTATCTGTTTATCTATGACTTGTTTTAATAATCACCTGAATTAGATTCCCTGAAATAAAGGACAATTTAACTGAAATGGCAACTCCAACTTTCCTCACTAAAAATTTCTGAAAAATTAAAAAAAAATTACAAATATTAGTATTAATATGGAATTAAATAATAGCACATTTATGAACTAATAGTTTTTACAGATTTTAAATTATTTCACAAATATTGATATCTAGATAATTTTCATTCTTGCTATTTTCTATAGTTCATTATTCCAAAGTCATTTGTTTTAGCCTTATAGTTACCTTTAAATAAAGGTCAGTTCTTGCCAGTAAGTAATCTATCTGCTTTACTGAACAGAAATTATAAGTTCTGTTTTCTTTAGATTTTATGCAGTATATCCATTTGGTCATTTCCTTTAATCCACATGGTTTTCTACATTATATACTCTCATCCATATCTATTATAAGACAGACCTACATCCTCCAATTTTGAAATATTCCCTCTGATGACATATATGCATTATTATGAAAACAATACAGCCTAATCTAAAAGTGATATTCCAAGGAAACAGTATTCATTCAGTATTGGGTAGGGAGTTGGTGATAGGGACAAACATGACTTTGCTCAGACCTCACTCCTGCCTTGCTCAGGGTTGACTCCTGGCTAGGCTGGGGGACCGACCATATATAGCATCGGAGATCAAACCAGTTCATCTGTGTACAAGGAAAGTGCTTTAATCCCTGTACTATCTCTCAACCCTCAGTTTATTTTTTAAATATCTGAATCAGTGTGTTACTTCCACCTACGCAGCATACTTGCATGAGTCACTGGCTTAATCTTTACATGGCAGATTATTAGAAGAAGAGCAAGAATCTTAGCCATAAAAAATACACATAAAATAATCATCCATAAATATTAAACTAGTTTAATCTACTCTTCACTCGGACTTCCAGAACTTCTACCATATCACCTACTATTCTACTAGTTTATTGTCTACTTTTCTATTATTTTACTACTATCTATTATCTATCTACTATTCTACTACTATTCTATTATCTTCCACATTTTCTTCGTCATAGTCCTTGCCCTCTTCATTAGCCAAACCCTACCATGTTATCAAAAATGTACATCTCAGCATTCCTGTTATGAAGGGGGAAACAAAACTCTAAATCAATAATGCAGATACCACATTTAATTAAGAAAACTGGGCCTCTCATGAAGTTTCCAATGTTCCTCTCTAATATCACTGTCGTGATAAAAACACAGGATCTAGCGTTAGAAATAATTTAATTTCACTTAAGATTATATCACTCACTATATTTGGCCTATAACTTGTAAGAATTTTTTAAATATTATTTTTGGCTTTTTTATTTTGGTGGCAAGAATATACCCCCAAGGCCTTACACAAGTTAGGTGTGTATGACCTGAGTCTCAACTTGTTAGATTACTCCCATGCAGTCTGTAATTTTTGTGCCTCATTTTCTTTAAAAATGGCTTTTTCCAACTAAAAAAAAATAAAACTAAGACAAACTAAGACCCTCATTAGAAGATGATAATGAAAACAAAATTCAAACTTAGTAGAAAGACTAGCAATTAATAAACTATGAAAGAAGCATAATGTTTTGGACAATTTACTCTCTGTGTAACTAATAAAACAGAAGAAAGATTTTTCCATTTCATTCCACCTACTAAAGAATCACCAAAAGAATGATAGCACGAAGACCCATGTAAGTACTCTAAGTCACTGCGTCTCTTGATTATCTGTTCTGAAACACAATGTGACCAAGACAAACACAATCAAGGAAGTGAGCTTTAAATCTTTCGGTCCCACAAGTGAATCTTCGTCTATAGTTGCATGCAACCAGTGACTATATTCTTCGATTTATAAAAATTTTTGGTGTACATTTTTTTCAGAATATCAGATAAACCTCTATTAAAAGAAAATAAAAATTAGAAAAAACTGCCTTTCATAAAAGTTTAAATAAACAAATATTCTGTAAAAAAAGAAAATTAAATCTTCATAGGCATAGTATAATATATAATTACTGATATATATATATCATCAAATTTAAAGAGCAATTATTTAAAAACAAGTATATTTGGATTAACTTCTCTTTTGAGAATAAACTGTTTAAGGTAACAGAAAAAGAAACAAAAGTGGTAGAATCAGATAGTTAAAAATATAATTTTCAAAAAAAAGAAATTGCAAGTATTGAGTATCTGAAAACGTTTGATTAACTAAATTATTGAATATTTTGTTCCAATAAACAAAAATCAAGGAAAAAATTTTAAAAATCATTTACATATCAAAAATAGTATATCACAATATACACTTTTTATTATATGTGTTTTACATATAAAAAGTCATCTGTATATTAACTTCATATCTAAAATTATAAAAAAAAAGATAAATGTTTTGCACCTCAGAAATTTTACTTTATACATTCCATATCAATGGGGCCAGAGAAAAAGAATACCGCAGACAGGGTGCTTGCTATGCATGGAGAAAATTGGGTTTACCACTGGCACTACATGTTGTCCCCAGAGCCCTGCCAAGAGCTATCCCTGAGTACCACAAGTTGTGTCCCCAAAAAACAAAACTGTCTATCCTTCTAAATATTTTTAAAAACAGCTTTGCAAAACTATTCAATGGTATATTACCAATTCATAAAAGCATGCAGGCTTTAACATACTCACATTTTCAAAAAGTAATGTGTTGCTATATACAAAATAAATTTATGAAAATCTAAAGTTTAGGGGTCAGAGAGATAGTACAGCATATTACACACTTGTGTTGCACAGAGGCAATCTCTGTTTAATTCTTGCCATCCCATATGTTCCCCAAGAATAGCTTAGACTCATTCCTGAGTACAGAGAGAGAGAAGTTTACCCCTCAGCATTGCCAGTTGTGGCCCAAAAAGCAAAATAATAAAAAGGAGAATATATAAAGTTATATACAATATTCAATGAGGCTATCACATTTGATAAACACAGAAAAAGTCATATACTTAGACATGAAAAAGAAAAAAACATATACATGGAAATTAATTTGTAAAAAATAGTTTATGGGATATATACTAATAACACTATGTACAAAACAAAGTTTTATTAATATAAAAACCTTCTATTTTAAAAGAAAGCATGGATGTTTTATGTAAAATTCCCAAGTAGTTACTAGTAGCAGTTGTATCATTTGTATCTTAAGTTTTTGATAGGATGAGGATATACTAAAATTTATACTGAACAGAACCCCAAACGACTTTATTTTTACTATTACGCAGACACTAAGCACCTAAAAGAATATCAATTTTTAAAAGACATTTAAACTTACCCCATTTAATGGATATGTTTTCCATCCTAGCTCTCCCAGCACAGTTGTTGTATCAAGCAACACAACTGGAATTAAATTAAAAAAAACCTGCATAAATTTCTTAATTGATGCAAAAAATATATCAAAGCTATTGAAATCGTCATCTATTCTTTATCATTATTCAGTGCATTAGTCTTAATATGTTTCATTCATAATTTATTATTTGTGTATAGAATAGTATGTAATGTTATGTAATAAAATGAGTAATTTGATAATTAAAATATATAAAATATGTCAAATTTGTTATAACCAAGTCATATACAATTTTATAAACACTAAAATCATACCAGCTTTTATAATAATTGACTTTTAAAACTGATGAAATTACCACTGTTATGTCTCCCCCCCCCAAATAATACCACAATAAAGAGCAAGTGATTAAAACAGATTTTTTGTACCTTCTGTTACTAAATGCCCTTATACATGATTGAAATTTTTGAAAAAGCTTGTTTAAAATATAGATTACATTGATGCATGTATAGGTAATATTTATTGGTAATATTAACCTACTACTACTGGAGGAAAGATCCATTTTCCCTCAATCAAAAGTAAATTATCAACTGGGTAGAAAGGTAAATATATAAATAATATAAAAAATAACTTAACAGAAATGTATTGTGTCAAATTACTAAAAAGAATATTATATATATATATATATAACACTAAGTCTATGAACTTAGTAAGTTTTAGGTCAGCAAAGTAAGTCAAGGATGACTTCATAAGTCAGGCACGACCCACTGACATCTGAGCAGTGGGTTCCTTTATCAAATATAATGTGAAGCAATTGCTTTTTTTTCCTTTTTAGAATGTTCCATACAAAATAACAGAGCTCTGGTTAAATGAGTTCTATCCTTGGAGTGAGCACTAGGAGTGAAAATTATGTTGAATAATGAGGGCACAAGAATAAGACTAAAAATGTCAATGGAGAAAATCTGGGGAAAATTTCCATAGTGCACACAGCAGATAAAACATTAGGGCCCATAATTTGCAGGTAGGTCTTTACTTTTCATAGTATCACAAAGTCCTCCAGATACCAGGATGTCATGGATCACACTGAGAAGCAATGCACTGACATACCGTGATAAAGTTTACTTATTCCTTAGAGTTTAGAAAAGTGAAACCTTTTTTTTTTTGCAATTTTAAACTACACCAGTGGGTGTGATGTTATTTGGCATCTGCTATTCCGTGTCTATTGGAAGGAGTCTTTTCTTCCTTGTTTGAATTACTATGATACACAGAACTATTTTTATTAACAAAATGAAGTATGCTTAATTTTCAGGGATAAACTTGACTTATTCATCGCAGAATATTTTTTAGTTCTGCTAAATCAATTCGCCAAAAAAGTTAACAGAGCTACAGTTAACTTTTAGAACAGTAACTATCTTTTGTCTAGATGCTATACATAAACTTATTTTATTGACCTTGGATTGTAACATTGTGTAAGTCTCAAATGTGCATTATCATTATTACTGTAATGATTTATATAAAATATCTATATTACATTACATTTACCACTAAAAGTTACAAAAATTTTCTTTGTGATCAACTTCATTATCTTCAAAGTTTCCTTTACTCTCCCTTATAACAAATTCCTTACACCCAAATCCTAGAAAACAACTACTCTGACTCCTGTCCCTACTGCTTTTTCTTTCCCAAAAGAAAAATGATGAATAATATTGTAGGTAGCTTTTCATGTAGCATAATTTTGAAAGTTATCTGTATGTATTTTGTATATGTATGTATTTTTATCTGTATGTATATGTATATATGCATGTATATCTGTATGTATTTTGCTTTTGGGGGTCACAATTGGCAATGCTCAGGGGTTATTCCTGGTTCTACACTCAGGATTTACTCCCAGCAGTGCTCAGGAGACCATATGGGATGCCGGGAATCTAACCCAGGTCGGACACATGCAAGGCAAATGCCCTACCCATTGTGCTACCACCCCTGCCCCAGTAGTATGTATTTTGTATTGCTTGTAGTTTCTAGCCTATGGAACAATTTCCAACTGAGGACATTATATATACTCAATATAAACATCCATGTTCAAAACTGTATTATTTATTTTTTGCATGCAAGGAATGTGATACTTTATTTTTAATTGAAGCACAATGAGACAGATCATTACAAAGCTGTTCACGTTGGGTTTCAGTCATACAGCAGTGCACCAGTGCACATTTTCCAATATCAATGTCCCCAGTTTCCCCATCCCAACTGTCTCTATGGCAGGCACTTCTCTCTCTCTATCTCTCTCTCTCTTTCTCTCTCCCTCCCTCTATATCTCTCTCACATATCCCTCTATATCCCTCTCGTCAGAACTCCACCCAGCAGACCAGCCTATCACAAACCGGCTCACGCGGCCGCACGGTTTATCAATTAATGCTGGATTTATAAATGACTACAAGAGTATGCTACCCGCACTGCAGAGCCTGGCTAGCTACCCATGTCATATTTGATATGCCAAATACCAGTAACAATTTTAGACCTCATTCCCATTACTTGATGGAATGGTTTGAGGCTCTGTGTTCCTGGAGCAATGGTTTGAGGCTCTATGTTCCTGGATATATACATGAATATCCCTTTACCAACTTTCAGTATTCAGTTCTAGTATACTCAGTTCTAATAAAATTACAATGTCCAACTATTACTGTAAAACTGGTCCCTTCTCTATCTTATCTACCCTGTGCTCCCACGCACTTGTGTGAAATTACAACCATTAACAAATCATACAAAGTTTTCCTATGATCCTATTCTCCATTGATAAAATTATAGTTTACATAAAAACAACATAAGAATGTTTATCATTTTAATTTTTTTAAATCTGGCTCAGGAATGCTGATCCAGAGACTCACAGACATGGGGCAGAGCTGCTACTGGCTCTCCCTGTGCCCAGCTGCACACGAGGCGCCCAGGAGGGGATGGCGGGTTCTAGCCCTGGCCTGCCACCCCAGCAGGGCCTTGCAACAAGCCAGACAACCCCCCACTCCATGAGGGCCTCCATTTTCCACATCCGACTTCCCTCTCATCAGAACTCCACCCAGCAGACCAGCCTATCACAGCCCGGCTCATCGATATCCATCCTGGAGCAGTCTTTTTTTAAATCCGGCTCAGGTATGCTATTCCAGAGACTCACAGACATGGGGCAGAGCTGTTACTGGTTCTCCCTGTGCTCAGCCGCTCACGAGGCGCCCAGGAAGGATGGCGGATTCTAGCCCTGGCCCGTCACCCCAGCAGCAGAGCCTTGCAACAAGCCGGACAACCCCCCATTCCATAAGGGCCTCCATTTTCCACATCCGGACTTCCCTCTCCTCAGAACTCCACCCAGCAGACCATCCTATCACAACCCGGCTCACGTGGCCGCACGGTTCATCAATTAATACTGGATTTATAAATGACTACAAGAGTATGCTACCCGCACAGCAGAGCCTGGCTAGCTACCCATGTCATATTTGATATGCCAAATACCAGTAACAATTTTAGACCTCATTCCCATTACTTGATGGAATGGTTTGAGGCTCTAAGTTCCTGGAGCAAACAGGTGCCTTTGGCCTCTACTAGCATGAGACAGGACATATCTAGATATTACTGGTGCCCATTCGAGCCAATCGATTATGAATGGGAAGACAGTGATACAGTGATACAGTAAAAAAAAATGTAAGATTGTATTCCAAGAATGATTTTGAAGTTTTATATTGCAATTAACATTTATCTAGATAGGCAAACTATAGAGACTATATATAAAAGCTATATATATATATATATATATATATATATATCTTTTTTATATATATAAAAGCTATATATATATAGCTTTTATATATATAAAAAATATATATAGCTTTTATATATATATATATGGCCCAGCCTATCACAGCCCGGCTATCACAGCCTATCACAGACCCGGCTATCACAGCCTATCACAGACCAGCCTATCAGAGCCCGGCTCGAGCGGCCGCAAGCGGCTACGTGGTTCATCAGTAAATGCTGGGTTTTGAGATGTCTACAAGAGTATGCTACCTGCACTGCAGAGTCTGGCAAGCTACCCATGTTGTATTTGATATGCGAGATACCAGTAACAATTATAGACCTCATTCCCATGACCTGATGGAATGGTTTGAGGCTCTTTATGTTCCTGGAGCAAGCAGGTGCCCTTGGGCTCTACTTGCATGAGACAGGTCATATGGAGATGTTACTGGTGCCCGCTCGAGCAAATCGAAGATGAACGGGAAGACAGTGAAGACAGTGACAGTGATATACATATATTTATACACACACATATGTTGTGTATAAATATACATATGTTGATTTGGAAGACAACACAAGGTGAGCAACAGTATACCCCTGATGTTTTAATACATGTCCATAATAGTTAGTTTTCCTGCTCACTAATTAAAATAAGTTACTGGGGAAAATATGGTTATCTCATGTTCTTGATTTTTCATAACCACAAGTTATTTGCTAAGCATTGAATATACTACAACATTCTATATATTTCTCTAGTAATTATATTTAGTCATTTAATAACATTTATATTCCATTATTTTAATTTTGTATAAAACTAGTCACTAATGGTGCTTTATAGTCCTATACCAGATAACAAGAAAAACAAAAATCTGTATCAGGGTCATGTCAAAAAGACTCAGGAATCAAACTCCATATATTTCCACAGATAAAAAAAATACAGTAATAATTTGTTAATACACAATTTTCAGCTGAAATACTTATATATTCTTACATTCATGCAGTGATGTAATTAAAAGACATCTACTGCTAATTTTTAAGAACACATGGAGATAATACTTTTAAATGAATGTAATCTGAAAAGCATAAAGCATTCATTTTCTTGTTCTACACAAATACCTTCTGAATTAAATAACCAACTAAGGGGCAATTTCTATCACTTAAATATCCCAGTTAATAAGTTAAGAAGGAACAAAAAAAAATTTTGCCATCCATTTTCTACCACTAATGAAAAAATATATTTATCTAATGGTTTTCAATGACTACTAATACAACAAAAAATGGAGAGGCATAAAGTGAGAGTTTTTATAAATGGCTTAGTTTCAGTCATTTCATTCAATTCATACTAACAAACAATTCTAAAATACCTAGAAATTCAAGACCAGAAGTACAATAGAGACTACACAAAGACACATACACAGATGCAAAAATGGTTTTGGATAGCATGTGTTCATTCAGTGCTCATTCTCTCAAATGTTAGAGAAAATAGTTGAAGACATAAAATTCCAAGCTTTCATATCAAATGAAAGTTGTTCTCAATGTCTGATATATACTATTGGAAAAAAGTTACAAGTACAGAATACCAATACCTACTTTATTTTTTCTGGGTATGGCTGCTTTTTTTTTCTTTTTTTAAATTTTATTATATCACCATGAGATAGTTTTCAAGATTGGGTTTCAGTCATACAGTGTTACAGCACCCATCCCTCCAACAGTGTACATTTCCCACCACCCATGTCCCCATGGGTGTCTCCCCTCACCCAAAATATCTATTATTTGACACTCAAAAATTCATTGTCACTTACTTGGCACATTAATAGTTTGGGAATATATTTATTTCCCCAGCAGGCTGGTAAAATAGTGATTCTAATTCATAAGACACTTAGAAAGGCTTTCTGCATATTTTTATCTTGAACTAATTTATATCCTGTCCTATAGTTGCTTAACATCAATTTAAAATGAGAAACAGAGCTCAGAGAGACTAAGTGGTTTTCTTTGTGATCTCATAGTGATAGATCTGAATTTCAAACAAGAAAATTTTTAATCATTTTGAAATAATTTAAAAGTGTTATCTTCATTTTTAACTTTGTACACAGAATTTTACTGTTTAATATTGCAGATGCAGGGAAATATCACTCTATACTGCTGATTCCCAGTCTTCATACATTTTATTCTTACACAGAAATTCTGGGGAAGAAAGTAAATATCCTCTCAGTATTATAAATCATGCCATTTAAATATAATTGTGTCTGAAAATAATGCTCAGTAATCCTTTATGCAATTATATCTATCAATATATATAAATTAATATTTATAATTCATAAGATCTGGTACAAGTATAACAAAAAGGGGGTAATATATTTGCTTCCGAAAATACAAATACTTTGGATGAGTAGCATTTTTCTTGGTTAGTAATGCTAAGAACAAGATTTATAGTAACTTTATTTTTCTTATTCAATTGTAATCATAGGTTCCAAAAATTTTCAAGATTGTTTAATATTCAAATTTATATTTCACATAAAATGATACATCACTATTAAAACTACACTGAAGATGGGGTGCTTTTATTACCATAACATATGGTAAATGTTTAAATTTTATCTTATATAAACCCCCAAAGACAG
Source organism: Cryptotis parvus (assembly GCA_021461705.1). Taxonomy (NCBI): domain Eukaryota; kingdom Metazoa; phylum Chordata; class Mammalia; order Eulipotyphla; family Soricidae; genus Cryptotis; species Cryptotis parvus. Next base: position 131,148 of record JAJIBD010024185.1, read on the forward strand.
GCATTTTCATCCACACTAATTGCACTGCACCCAGCAAGGTGAGAGCTCCTCCTGCTGGCTTTTACAAAAAAAAGTTATCTACTCACGGCTAGATCACAAGAGTACTGTGAATTTAAAACAAAAACACATCAGATGGAAATTTACAAATGCCAATAATTTTGAATTTTACAGAAATTTATGAACTACAGCAAGATTAACAGTCAACATGGAAATATAATTTTATTCATATCACAATAATGATAAATGGATAAACAGAGAAACCAAGGAGACAGGAGAGGGGTTAAATTGGCTGCCTTGCATATGCCCAATCCCAGTTATACAGTCAGCAGCACATGGTACAGCCCTGAAGTTCCAGAACACTCCCTGGGTGGTTCTTGCAGACCCTGGCACAGCGAGGTCCAAGCAGCACTACTGTACCCATAAGTCTGAGCTCTGAACTCGAGAACTGACGGAGCAGGTAAGCCAGAGAGACAATGCAGCAGATAAAGTGACTGCATTGCACGTGTTCAACCTGCATCCTGTTCCAGGAGCCATTCTGGTCCCTCAAGCCCCAGCAGTAGCGATCTCTAAGAGAGCACAGAGGCAGAAATAAATCTTGAGTACAACCAAGTGCAGTGCAAAACAAGAATAAAGCAAAACAAAAAAAAATGCAGGAGTAATACTTGAATTCCAAGTATTACTCCAAGCACTACTTGGAGCTCTCAACCCTGCAAAAAAAGTACATATAAATGAATAGAGAATATATATCTATATGCTCTCTATTCATCAATATATACATGTTATGCAATAAGACCTATCATATATTATATACTAAACCATATTCTGTGATACAAAATAGAATAATGGTTGACATACTGTTACAAAAATATGCTTTTATTTTTAATGTGAAATAATGATAAGGGGCTGGAAGACAGTATAGAAATCAATACACATGCTAAACATGCGGCCAACCAGAATTCAAGTCCCAGCACCACACAGACCTCTGGAAACTCCCTTCATTGTGACGAAGGCTCAAGCATACCCAGCATTAAAAGACTCAGCCAGCCTACTATGCTCAAGGCATTTGAACAGAACTGATGGCCTTACTGGCTAGGAATAACTGGCAGGGCCCTTGGAATTCTTTCTTAGTAAAATATTTGAAATTTTTTCTTGGCAATAATAAATTCACTGTTTTGAAAGAAACATGATTATGTGATTTTTTCTTTTAAAGTTGATATTCCTGGATCAACTTTGAGAATAATGAGTAACTAAGATTAAACTCAGGAAAGCAGGTTTGTGACTAAATCCCCAGAATTTCATAGAGTTAGGAATGGGCCACCTCCCCCACCTCCCTTCTTCTTGAAGACTTGGCAGCCACACCCAAGCCCCAAAGCCAACACTCAGTCAAGTTCTTTTTAATTGTTATTATACCATGTGAGATATACAATTAAAAGGATATTCATAATTGGGTCATGCTATATAGTGTTCCAGAACCCATCCCTCCAGCAGAACCAAATTCCCACGACTCATATCCCAAACACTCCCCCACCACCCAAATCCTGCCTGCCCCTATTACAGGTACATTTTATTTCTCTGTTGATCTCTTTGTATGTTCCTGCATTTCTCTCTTCTGTTGCACTTTGTGGCTTGCCCTACGGATACTAATGATGTATGATGTCTCTATCTGAATATTTAATAGTGAATTCTAGTGTGACATCGTAATTCCTCATTTCCCATAACCTCTCCAGTTTGTTGTAAATAGAATGATCATTAAAGTATATAAATGAGAAAGATCCTGGGAAGGACCTGGTGCTAAAATACGTTAGAGTCTAAGATTAACGCGCGACCACTCCACTGAGCAACTGTGGATCTGGACTGTCTGTCTTTCAGCAGTTGGCTGTGGTGGCTGGAGCTCAGGGCTGCACCCACCAACCCAGAGTCTGGGGAATAGGTGGAAGCACCCAAATCCTTGCTCTAATTCTGGCAGGCCTGGCAGCCTGCATGCTGAGCAAGCCCTAGGAACTATGTAGGACATGGCCAGGGGCTGGCTGAGCCTTTTACTTTTCAGCCAGGAACTCCCTGAGCCACTCACCATGAGGCCGAGCTGCGCAGCTGTGGATCTGGAGTGTCTGTCTTCCAACAGCTGGCTGTGGTGGATGGTGCTCAGGGCCACACCCACTGACCCAGAGTCTGGGGAATGGGTGGAGGCACCCAAATCCCTACTCCGAGTCCGGCATGGGTGGCCATCTGCATGCTGAGCAAGCCCTAGGAGCTATGTAGGACATGGCCAGGGGCTGGCCGAGCCTTTTACTTTTCCCCCCCAAGAACTCCCTGGGCCACTCACCCTCAGTTAAAATTTTAACTCCAACTTTCTCACCCCATTAAAGATTTTGGAACTCCTCAAGTGTGCAGCTGCTACAATAATGATACACCATCATTATGAGATATATATTGTAATAAGTAATATATACTAAATTAATTTGTGTCTGCTAAGGGAGCCAACTTGGAGAGTGGGTGGGAAACTGGTGATCTTGGTGGTGGTTAAGGGCACATTGGTGGGAATGGTGTTGAAACATGAATACCTGAACAATTGTATTGTTACAACTTTGTAATTCACAGTGTTTAAATAAAGGTTAAATCAATGGTTTAAATAAAGGTTAAATCAATGGTTTTCTTGCATATCATGCAGAGACTCAGACACACTGGAGAGATCTGCTTCCAGCTCTCCCCTAGCTCAACTGACCACGAGTCTCCCTGGAGGAAAGATAAATTTGGGGAGTGGGCCCATCACTTCTGTGGGGCCTTGTAAGCAGCTGGATGAGACTCACTCCAACATAATTAAGCTGCCATTTTCGTAGTCCAGACATCACAGCACATCAGAGCCTGCCCAGGAGAGACGCTGATCTCAAAACCAGATTAACAGAGTAGCCGAGTTCAAGCCCAGGTAGGCGGCTCTCAGGGGTGGAAGTCACAGGGCATTCATGAGATGGAGCAGGGGCTCCGCCTTCCCCTCTCTGACTCATCCCAGAGGCCTGGTTGCCCTGCCCACAAACTGCCCCAGGGCGACTGGCCATATCATGCAGAGACTCAGACATGCCAGGGAGAGCTGCCATCCAGTTCTCCCCAAGTCGGGCGTACATCAAACTAGTGGAACCAATCATGTCCTAGAATATACTACAATCCACAATGTGCAAGAAAGGGAAACAAGAAGGAGAGAGACAGAGAGAGAAGAGAGAGAAAGAGATAAAGGAGATACAGAACCCACCATGGAGGCAAGCTGGGGGAGGGGGCAGAAGGTCGGGACATTGGTGATGGGAGATGTGCATGGTTGAAGGAATGGGTATTGAAACACTATAGAACCAAAGCTCAAACATGAGCATCTTGTAATTGTATATCTACAGGTGGTATGGTAAAATAAAAAAAAGAAAGAAAAAATTCAATGGTTTTCTTTGCTTTTGAATAATTTATCAAGTCAAATCCATTTTTAGTAAACCTAAGAAATATTTAAAATCACTTGACATATACATTTATAGTATGCAAATAGCCATTTTTGTTTTGCTGCATGAAAAATGTCATTTTGAAAAATCAAACAAGGGACATATATAACATTACATCAAAAATGTTTAAGGGTGGTTTTGCTATGTTATAAAAATAAAGTTAATAATACCTAAATAGAATTCAAAATTTCACCAAAGATTTATAAGGTTCAGAAAACCTTAAACATACCTGGGAATAATCTCCAATAGACTTTATGCAAAAATATGGCAAAGTACTTATTGTTTTAAGCACTCAAATGAATCTTTGTTCTACAAATAAGACCAAGAAATGAAAAGTACATCAGAGTAACACAGCATCACTGTCTTCCCGTTCATCATCGATTTGCTGGGGGGGGGCTCAGTAACATCTCCATATGTCCTGTCTCATGCTAGTAGAGCCCAAGGACATCTGCTTGCTCCAGGAACATAAAGAGCCTCAATCCATTCCGGAATGAGGTCTATAATTGCTACCGGTATTTGGCATATCAAATACAACACGGGTAGCTTGCCAGGCTCTGCCATGCAGGTAGCATACTCTTGTAGGCATCTCTAAGTCCAGCATTTATTGATGAACTGCGTGGCCGCTTGCGACCGCGCGAGCCGGCTGTGATAGTCTGGTCTGCTGGGTGGAGTTCTGATGAGAGAGAAGTCCGGATGTGGAAAATGGAGGCCCTCATGGAGTGGGAGGTCGTCTGGCTTGTTGCGAGCCTTTACTGGGGTGGTGGGCCAGGGCTAAACCCACCATCCCTCCCGGGCGCCTCGTGAGTGGCTGGTCACAGGGAGAGCCAGTAGCAGCTCTGCCCCATGTCTGCGAGTCTCTGGGCTGGAGCAATAGCCCAGCGGATAGGGCGTTGCCTTGCACACGACCGCCTGTGCGGCCGGGTTCGATCCCCAGCATCCCATATGGTCCCCCGAGCACCGCCAGGAGTAATTCTTATGTGCAGAGCCAGGAGTAACCCCTGAGCGCCGCGGGTGTGACCAAAAAAAAAAAAAAAAAGGCCAAAGAGCAAAAAGCCCAAAGCCAAAAGCTGAAAGCAAGGAGAAAAAAAAAGTTATCACTAACAGTAATCATTACTCAAAAAGCCAGAAGGAAGCCCTGAGAACCTCTCAGCTTGGTCCAAAAGTGAACAAGTAAAATGAATATATGAGAAAATGAATAAATAAATAAATAAATAGGGCATGAACATTTTTCATGTTTCTATTTGAAGGCTATATGTAATCTTACATCTAAACATCTTCAGCACTTTGCTCTATACATAAACTACTTTCATTAAGGACCTGTATTTTTCCATTAGTTTTAATATTACGTATTACCAATAGACAAAACCATCTGGTTTTAATCTTGGATATTCTAGCCTTGTATATAGTAGGTTCTGTAAGTTTAGAATCTACTACAAAAACTCAAAGCATTTATTAAATATATCCACATTTAGACTAAACCTTTTAACCTACTCCACATGAATCATCAGAGACGGTTCTACCTTTATAATTCATTTTTGTGGTAGAACTGGGCCAAACGTAGCTTTGCCCAGGGTTTACTCCTGGTTCCATGCCAATGAACCTCTCCTATGTGGTGCTTAAGGAACCACATGTGGTGCTTGTAATGGAACAAGGGTTGGCAGGGATCAAGTTTAAGATCTTAACCCACTGTAGTATCCCGCTGACCCAAACCTTTATTAATTTTAACTTATATTTCCAAGTTCTTTTTATAGGCTTTGGATAATCTATTTTTTTTAAAAAAGTTATGAAAGCCATTGCTTGAAATATATTTAAATCATTGTTTTTGTATCTGAGAAGAATTTATGACAATGTCTTGGTAAACAAAAAAAGCTCTTAAAGAATAATTAACTATCTCAACATCAACCCAATTTTTTCACAAAGAAGTTACAGTCTATACTATAAATCAGACTGACTAAAGGGAAAAAAAAACAAAGTTCTTGCCAGTGTGGAGCAGAGGGAAGTGAGCATTGATAAAGGGATTGCTGCTTCGAATATTGTACCCTGAAACTCCAACATGAATAAGTTTGAAACTTTGTAATTCAGCAATTCAACAAATTATTTAAAAATAACAGCCTAGAAAAAATTACTGAAAATAGTACTTGAAAAATAAGTAATAATGAATTTCATAGACAAGGATATAGAAATTAAGCTCTTAGAATTTTAGGTCAACCCACATACTAGTTTATTGAAACATATAATTACTAAAAACAGATTAAAACAATCTTACTACGAAGGTGCATCGAAGTAAGCTATAGCTATTTACTAGACTATGTAGAATTAAATTTCCATTCCAAAAGGCAGACATCCAATGTCTCCTCAAGATCAACATCAAAATCATTAATAATTGGACCACTTATCTACAGTTCTATATAAGTGCCAAATAATTAATATATCTTAGAAATGCATCCTAGTAGCCCAAAGAAGGAAAATGATTATTTTCTACCTGATGGGTATTCTAAATAAAATACCAAACACAAAAAACAATATCTATTGAATTTGTCAAAAGGAACAGTGTATTTTACTTAGAATAAGATTTTTAAGAATCTAAACATCACAAATAAATGCCCTGAGGAACCATGGGGGTAGACAAAAATAGGCAAAAAATATCCTTTGAAAAACATAGAAATGAAATATTAGTCTTATGCCGCCAATACCAGCTTAACTCCAGAGGGCATCAGATCAATTCAAGCACATGAACTGTTTATAGTACGGGGCTAATAACCTCTATATTGGTAGAATAGGGAAAGGGTGTCGGCATTCTTGTTGTCTATACAAAGAGATCAGAGTCACACCAGCAAGAACTGAATACCAAAGAAGGACAATTTAAGGGAACACTCACTGTCTTAGAACATAATGAGAAACTTTCCCTGAGAAGAGAAAGATGCATTTCCCTTCTCACCCTTCTCACACTGTGATAGGTGACAGGGCTCTGAGCTCAGGAAATTCAGCATGCAGTGTTAAAAGTACAGTTCCAGTCAGTAAACAGTGCTAAGGCCTCCAATTCAGAGCCTTAGTTACATTTTCTGACTTAGCAGAGGAAAATCACTACTGTGAGTTGGTCCAAAATGAAGCAGGGGCAGTATGTGGACACTAGGGAAACCCAGAATGCTGAGGTCACAGCAAGCCCCTAAATGAAGAAGAGTATTCATGCTAAGGCAAGGCTCTATAGCAACAAAAACAAATGTCAAAACCAAGAATTCCCTCAGGCCTGTGCAGAGATCTTGTGTATTTTGGAAACTTGAGATCATCTCAACTTCACAAGAAATATCACAAGTCTAATAACAACATATACCACGGAAAGCAACATCTATGTTAGACCTAGAGGGAAAGTCTCAAGAGCTCAGAGAGAATTGGTGTGATCACACAACAAAATGTTCCCAGTTGTCAAACCAGTTTTAATAAAACCAATAAATGGATAAATTATTGATCCCTAAATTCAAAATAGCAATAATTAAAATGCATGCACTAGAACAAAAATAGGTACACATATCAAGATTATAAATATAGCCCAGAAATAAGTTCACTAAAATATTAATATCTTGTTTATGACAAAGGAAACAGTCCATACAATAAAGAAAAACTTTTCAAGCGAATAGTGCTAACCTCACAGCAACTCGCAAGAGAGAAAGAGAGAGAGAGAGAGAGAGAGAGAGAGAGAGAGAGCAAGGGGCTAGCTTGCTATTAGGAAATCCATGTTCACATAATACATCTGAGAAAGAACTGATATCCAAACTATTTAAAACACTCACACATTAATTGAAAAACCAAACGACATCATAAAAAAATAATGGGCAAAAGACCTGAGTAAATGCTTCCCTGAAGAAGGCATGCAGATAGTCCACAGACCCATTTAAAAAATTCTAAACATACCTTATTACTAGGGAAATGGAAATCAAAATCACAGTAAGACATGACCTGAAAGTAAGACCAATCTTTATCAAATACTAAAAACAGGTATTAGTGAGAATGTAGAAAAAGAGGGGGCTGAGAAATAGTGGGTAGGTTACTACCTTGCATGCTGCTGAGCAGAGTTCCATCTCTGGAATCCCATATGGTCCCCAGAGCACCACTGGAAGTGATCCCTGAATGCAGAACTAGGAGGGACCCCAGGAGCATCATCAGTATATTATCCAATTCAACCCCTCACTTCTCCCACCCCCAAAAAGAAGAAAGAAAACCTGGTGCTTCATAGGAAGGATTGCAAATTGGTAAAGCTTTCATAGTAAAAGTAGGGAAATTCAAAAAAAAACAAATAACTATAGTAATATATACATATATATGATATATAGAGATAATATATATAATATATGAACAGCATCAGGCCCAGACAAGATCAAACCCAAACACCTGAAGAATCTTCTGTCAGTTGTCATCAATACACTGGCTCGACTCTTCACACGCTACTTGACCGAATGTAAGGTGCCCTCCCAATGGTAAACTAGCAGGACAGTTCTACTGTTCAAAAGGAGACATTCACGACATCGGCAACTATTGCCCATCTGCCTGTTGTCCGTCATATACAAACTGTTCACTCAAGTCATCCTGAACAGGATTAGCAGAACATTAGATGAAAAACAACCAGGTGAGCTGGCTGGCTTCCAAAAAGGACTCAGCACAATCAACCATATACACACGATAACCAAACTCATTGAAGTCCACAGAGAATTCAAGACACCACTCTGTATCACTTTCATTGATTTAAAGAAAGCCGTTGATTCTGGAGACTGAAGCAGTCATATAGGCCCTAGTCAAACAGGGTGTTCAAACCCAATACATAAAGATCCTTCGTGAACTATATCATGATTTCACCACTAGGATCTCACCATTCTACAGAGAAGTGACCATCGACGTCAAAAGAGGGGTTTGGCAGGGTGATACCATTTCACCAAAACTCTTCAGTGCCACCCTAGAAATCATCATGCGACAATTAGAATGGGAAAAAATGGGAGTGAAGATAGACGGCTGGCAACTACACCACATATGCTTCGCTGATGACATCGTTCTAATAACACCAAACATCAGCCAAGCAGCACAAATGCTGGCAGACTTTGACCGAGAATGTGGAAGGATAGGTCTACAGCTGAATCTCAACAAAATTATGTTCATGAGAAATGAACTAGTTCCAGAGGCCCCATTCACTCTCAATGGAACAAACATCTCTGAATGCAACAGCTATGTGTACCTTCGTCGAGAAGTCAATATGATGAACGACCTGAAACCTGAGTTGAGCAGGAGGAAAAGAGTGCCATGGACTGCCTTCAAAAAACATCGAAACAATAGTCAAAAGAACAAATAACCTCCGGCTACGGGCACACCTCTTTGACTCCAGCATTCTCCCTGCATTGACATATGCCTCAGAGACCTGGGCATTATGAAAGCAGGATGAGAATACCATTCGGGTCTCCCAAAGAGGAATCGAGCCATGCTTGGAATATCACGCCTCACTCAAGTGAGAGAGGGAATCCGGAGTTCGACCTTCGTCGCTATTCTAAAAAATCAAGGACGCTGTCTCATCTGCCAGAACATCAAAAATCAGATGGGCTGGTAATATAATGTAATCTGGAGACGACCTTTGGAATAGAGCCATTACGGATTGGATCCCATAGGACGCTAAAAGATTGCATGGCCGCCCACCTGCAAGATGGTCCGACTTCCTTATCAGGACCCCTAAACAAACAGTTCGAAGCTCTTAATATCCCCAAACAGACAGATGCCATTGGGCTACACTGGCAGGTGACAGGGTCAAATGGAAACATTACTGGCTCCCGCTAGAGCAAATCGATGAATAATGGGATATCAAGTGACCAAGTGATCAAGTGATTATAAGATATTATAGATATAAGATATTATAGATATTATATGATATATATAGCAATATATACCTATATATGTGAAAGATACATGAGATATATGTGAGCTGGCAATGCAAAATGCTCAGGCAGAAGAAAATCAGGGTACCTGTCTGAAGGGATATAAAAATTCTAAGTCAAGATGATACCCGCCATATTCATAACGTTACTCACAAGTCAAAATATGGAATCAACCTAAATGATCATGGACAGATATAGGGTAAAGAAGCTATGGAATACATGCTCAGCAGAGTAATACTCTGTTAAATAGGACTGAGGGTGTGGCTTTATGGTAGAGCACATGCTTATCATGAGTTTAACTCTGATTTTAAGGTGACTCATGACTGTCCCCAAGCACAACTAAATCTAAGTCTCATAAAGTCCTGGTAGCCTCCTAATATTTCCAAGTTAGCCCCAGAAGCACCCAAGCACTATCAGGTGCCAGGTAAGCTAAGCACTTGCTAAGCTGAGCATTGCCAGTTATCAAATATTAAAATATAGAGCCTAGAACAGTTCAGTGATTAGGGCACCAGCCTTGTATGCAACCAACCCAGGATCGATCCCCAGCACCATACATGTGATCCTTGAGCACAGAGTCAATCAAGTGTAAGAACTGAGTGATAAAAGGTGGGGGCCAAAAATACAAAAATAAGGAAATAAAATGTTTTATTAAAAAAAATATTTTTGTGTTAGAATCAAACGCATACAAAATTGCTCTTGCCTTGCATGTAGCTGACCCCAGTTGTTTTTATTTGGGGGGGAGTGGGAGAGAGACAAACCCAGCAATGATCATGGGTTACTCCTGGCTTTGCAGACAGGAGTTACTCTTGGGGGTGCTCGGAGGTCTCTATGGGATGGCAGGACTTGAACCCAGGTTACTACATGAAGGGCAAATGCCCTACCCACTGCATTATTGCTCCAGTGCCTGACATCAGTTCTATTCCTGGTACCTCATATGGTCCCCCTATTTTTATAACACTCTAAACTAATATAAATAATATTTTAAGGCAATAAAAATAAAAAAGACATCATAGATATTTTTGTAATTATAGCTTTCATCATCAGAAATAAAATCCTATTTTATTTTATTTGATTATATGATTTAAATAATATAAAATCCTCTATTTTTAAAATGATTTAACTTCATAATTGTATTGCAATAATTTGGGGTAAATATAGTCATTAAAATAACTTTTAAAGGTTATACTACCCACTAAAAGTATGAACAAATCAAGATACAAATATCAATGTTATTTATGTTTGTTTAGTAAACACATCTGCCAGTGACTCCTGGATCTTGTCTTAGGGATCACTCCTGGGTGGGGTTTGAGGAACAATATAGGGTGCTGAGGAACAAACCTCGGTCAGGTGCATACAAGTCAAGAACCCTACTCACTATACTCTTGCTCCAGTTTCCACTATTATCATATAACTTAATTTAAAAAATTAGGCTCAACAGAGTATGAGCTCCTCAAGGCAAGGTCTGTATGTATGTGCCTTGTTGAAAAACTAATGCATGCCAGCATGCATGCATGAGGGAAAAAATAAATTAAATGAATGTAATGAAGCATGAAAAAAAACCTTTTGTCATAGAAAACACATCCATAATCAACTAAGGAAAAGCAGTATAGAAATAGTGAGAAGTCAACCACTGTAGGAAATTCACATATTCACCTTTCTTATTTTTTTATTTCAAATGTCAAACGTCATTCATATATTATCTACTTGCAGTGTAATTAAGGGAAAAAACGAATAATATTTAAATTCCTTTTAGGATAAGTATGTGTTATGCAGGCATCTTCAAAGGTGAAATATCACTAACAAAGCAACTAGAAGAAAAGATAAATATATGGGACTACATGAAACTAAAAAGCTTCTGCACCTCAAAAGAAACAGTGACTAAGATACAAAAGCAGTCCACAGAATGGGAAAGAATATTCATCCAATACCCTTCTGATAAGGGGTTAATATCCAGGATATATCAGGCACTGGTAGAACTTTACAAGAAGAAAGCAAACAACCCCATCAAAAAAATGGGGGAGAAGAAATGAACAGAAACTTCAGCAAGGAAGAAATTCAAATGGCAAAAAAACATATGAAAAAAATGCTCATCATCACTAATCATCAGAGAGATCCATATCAAAACAACAATGAGATACCACTTTACACCACAGAGACTGGAACATATTCAAAAGAGCAAGAACAACAAGTGCTAGCATGGATGTGCAGAAAAGGGGACACTCATCCATTGTTGGTGAGAATGCCGGCTGGTACAGCCTTTCTGGAAAACAATATGGACATTCCTCCAAAGACTAGAAATTGAACTCCCATTTGACCCAGCCATACCACTCCTGGGAATCTACTCTGGGAATCCAGAAAATGGCTTAGATTTAGCCAGAAAATCTACTCTGGGAAGCCAGAAAATGGCTTAGGTTTAGTTGTGCTAAAATAGGTAAGACAGAAAATTGAACAGTGTGCTAACAATTGTCGAGGGTACTAATGCCAAACTAGAACTGAGCATTAAATAGAAGCAAAAGGATACATATGACAACCCTTTAATGTATGTTCTGCAATCCATAGTCTGGAGGGTAAGGAAACGAGAAAGAGAGAAAGGGAAAGAAATAAAGAACCTACCATGGAAGAGTGCTGGGGAGGGGGAGGGAGCCGGGGACGTTGGTGGTGGGAGATGGGCACTGGTGGCGGGATGGGTGCTGGAACACTGTATGACCAAAACCCAAATATGAACTTATTAATTGTATATCTTTGTAATTGTAAAAATAAAAAAATTTAAAAATAAAGTATGTGTTGGGCAATAAATAAAAGAAAAATAGGGATTTGTTTTGAGCAGAGAATAAACTGTGAGAAGACAAATATTTCCAATGCCTTTTAGACCCTGGCCAGACACAAATGCTCTCAGGCTACTTGCCCTCAATTCAAAACCCAAGCATCTAACCCCATTCCTTTGGTGAGAAGTATTCAGGTTATCCTATTCCTACCTGCTAAAAGCATCTCATATCCAGAAACTATCTTAACCAAAACAGCACATGAATGTGCTAACAAAAACTCATTTACCTTTTCCTTCTTATAGAAAATTATTAGAAGAAAATTCCTAATGCTCCAATTTCTCTTGTGACCAAAGAAATTACCCACTGGATTATTTATTCCATATTTGGCTTCTCTAATATGTTCTTGTTTATACTTGGCCTCATAATTCTCTCACACGAAACATTAGAAGTAACTCTGCTCTATACCAGGTTATTATCTCTGAGCCTTAATAATGTGTACTCTAGCCAGTCTTTCAATAGACTGATCTTGTTCTCTATTCCTCCAGGACTGTATGGCTTTAGTCTGCAGAAATCAAAGTAACAAAATGAGGTTTATTGTAATATGGGTCATGACTGTCTCTTTTGCTCTAATAAACTCCTAAGAGTTTTTCAGGAGATGGCTAAGGACAATGGTGTGTTTTGTTTTCTTTGTTTTACTTGACTCTAATTCCAAAACTATTATCTATATTCTAGGTCCTTCAGTCTCTAAAACGGTAGAGTCAGGAGGCCGCTTTAATGACTCTTCTTTCAAGCAGCTAACTAAGCTATTCCTTAAATATTTAAATTTCTAAGCCAGTTGCTTGTGACATGGCTGCAAGATCATGAAACTCAGTAAATTTTAGTACAATCATATGTACTCAGGAATACAAAATTTACTTTAAATCAAAACATAATGTATAACAATTTAGTCATGATTCTAACACCCTAAACTGCTTAAAAATGTGTGTCATCTTAATCAGCAAATTCTACTAAATATTTTTAGTAATATTAGCCTAAGGAATAGTTTTAAATGAGATAAACAGACAGTGATGATGTGATGACAAATACAATATTAGGACAACCAGTTGTCACATCATTTACACATTAAACAGCTTTTAGCATAATGATTTGGTAGAGTCATGAGAATTATGTAAGGGCAGCTTACTGGAAAATACAGGGTGAATGCAATGCCAGATTTAAAGGCACATGAGCTGCAAGACAGTTGACTTTCATGGCTTATTTCTGTACTGCACAGAAGTCAGGAAGAGTAATAGTTCATAAATGGAACATTTACAAATATGACCCATGCCAAGAGCAGCATGGCTTCCATATACAGGAAAGAATGACAGATGGAAGCTTTATTGTTGGCAGAGAAAAAGGAAAAGGAAAAAAACATGAAAAAATATTACCATCACTTTGCACTTAGGTAAATGAATAATACTTTATCCTGCATGATTTTGTCAAAATTAAGCAATCAATCAGAAGCAGATTTTCATTAATTTAGACCTGTTTGTTTTATCTATTATCCATGACATGGATTATGATGAGACATAAAAAGTTTAGAAACTCTTTTTTCTAATTTGGGCCCTAAGTTTTCAAAACTGAGATGCTCAAGTTTTATCCTTTCAAGAAGTGATCATATATTGGTGGAGGCAGCAGAGCAAAAAGAAGTGATCGTATTACAGGAGACTGATTCTTCCTAATCAAGGTTATAGGAGGCTAATTTGTAATGAGAATGATTTATTCACTGATGATTTGTCTCCCCCAGGAAATCTCCTTCCCTGTAGGTAAATGCATTCAAGAGACAAAATTATACATCAGTGATTTCTTGGAAAGTACTAAATTAGTAGAGAATAATCCTACTTTTTTTTTTCCACCCTCTAAATATATTTATAAAATAAATTTATCTACCAAACATGAAACTCTTAACTTTGAATAATGCTCAAAATCTTAATTTTCTAGCTAAAGGAATTGTTTATAAAATATACAATCATCTACAAACAGTTATTGCATTTCAGACACTATTTACAAAATATAATAATACCATGGTGATAACCAAATTTTTTTTTGTTTTTGGGGTTACACCCAGCAATGCTCAGGAGTTACTCCTGGCTCGCACCCAGGAATCACTCCTGGCAGTGCTCGGAGAACCATATGGGATGCTGGGGATCAAACCAGGCACACGTGTGCAAGGTACACGGTCAAACCGCTGTGCTATCACTACAGCCTCAACCTAATTTGTTATTCACTAAATTTTTGGAATGCTTCACTTGATTATCATTTTTGGGGAATGGAAAGAGGTTCGAACTGTAATTCCCTTTAACTACAAAGACATATTCTATTTTCCAAGAAGAATTTTACATATGAGCAAATAACTATGTATTCTATAATGTATTTATATTACATCATTTTAAATGATGGACACAGGTACACCCGGCAGAGCAGAAACCAGCTTTCCCAGTTGAATCCCTGCATTCCATGGACCACGAGAGCAACTTCCGACCCGAGTCAACCATCCCGATGGAGCCTCTGAGGAGCCCAGAGAAACCCCCACACCTTGCTGGGAGCGATCTTCACAATCCACACTCTGCAGCAGGTAAGATCTCCACCCAGCAGACTAATCCAGTCTCCAGCCCACAGATTAATCCAGTCTCCAGCCTGGCTTGTCAGAAACCCAGCCTACAAGGACCCACCACGCAGAGACCCGCCCTTCAGAGGAGAGTATTTCAAGCGCCAGGAATGCTTGAGCCTAAGACACAGGTACACCCGGCAGAGCAGAAACCAGCTTTCCCCGTTGAAACCCCTGCATTCCATGGACCACGAGAGCAACTTCCGACCCGAGTCCACCATTCCGATGGAGCCTCAGAGGAGCCCAAAGAAACCCCCCCACACCTTGCTGGCAGCGATCTTCACAATCCACACTCTGCAGCAGGTAAGATATCCACCCAGCAGACTAATCCAGTCTCCAGCCTGGCTTGTCAGAAACCCAGCCTACAAGGACCCACCACGCAGAGACCCGCCCTTCAGAGGGAGAGTATTTCAAGAGCAGGAATGCTTGAGCCTAAGACACAGGTACAGCTGGCAGACAGAAACCAGCTTTCCCCCATTGCGCACGGCAAATTTACCTCCAAATTACCGTAAATACTAAACCCACCCCTCTGAGAGAGCCCCCACAATGTAATGAGAATATAGCACCCGCATGGCAGAGCCTGGCAAGTTGTCTGATGCGTGTTCTATATGCCAAATCCAGTAACAGAAATGTTTATTTTCCTGACCCGAAAGAGCCCTTAATACGGCAGCAGTAAGAAAGGCAAACAAGCAGTGCCTGATAAATTTTCACGGCTATACTAGGCTGCCAAAACGAAGAAGGACTAAAATGACTGTCTGTACTTTCAATGCGGCGTACACTGGCATCGGAAGCATATATTGAGGAGCTGATGCTGCAAGCAAAAAGATCAAGTACGACATCATTGGTCTGACTGAGACGAGGAGGCGTCAGTTGCATCATGCTCTATTTGACACCGGAGAAGAATTGTTCCTTGGAACATGTGACGAAAGAGGCATTGGTGGCATTGGTGTCCTTGTCAACAGTAACATGGCCATAAACATTGAATCATTTGAATACCTAACAAACCGAATAGGACGATTACACTTGAAGAGATGTGGCCCACTGCCAGCAATTTCTATCTTCATTGTCTACGCACGAACATCAACATACAAAGAAGATGAAGTTGAGAAATTCTACATGGAATTGGAGGAGTTCTATAAAAATATCACACCTTCTACAAGATCCTAGTCGGTGATTTTAATGCCAAGATAGGACCAAGAAGATCGGCTGAAGAACTCCACATCGGGACCCATGGCCTAGAATGGAACAAACAGGGTGAGAGACTATCTGAGTTCATCATGTCCACCAAGACCATTCATGGGAACTCACAGTTCCAGAAAACTGAAGCGAAACGTTGGACATGGGAATCTCCTGGCGGACAGTTCCACAATGAAATTGACCACATCATCTTCAAACGACGGGTTTTGTCTGACCGATGTAGCTGTCGTCCCCAAATTCCAAACAGGATCGGACCACCGTCTCCTTCGTGCAAAAATTCTACTTCCCACAACACGGAGAAAAGGCTGCAAAGTTTAAGAAGAGAACTCCCAAAACGACCACCAACTGGGAACTCTTTGGCATCATTGCAGCAACATGGGAAGATACCATCATTGACGACATCGATGAAGAATACAACCGACTGGTTCAGCACCTCCATGATTGTGCGAAGAATGCTGAGAGAGAAAAAGACACAAAAGGACCCCCTGTCTTCAGAAACTCTCAAGCTCATTCGCCAACGTGGCAAGGCGCGAGCCTCAGGAGACCAAATGCTAACGTCCAAGCTTGCGAATCGGTGCAGAGAAGCGATAAAAGAAGACCTCAAAGATAGAAGAGCAGAAATACTGGAAGATGCAGCAGAAGCCGGGAAAAGCATTCGCACTGCCCGCCTGTCCTTTGCCAACTATAAGACCAAGATGACTGCCCTCCGACGCCCTGATGGATCTATCACATCTTCCAGAAAGGCTATGGAGAAGATTATCCATGACTTCTACTCAAATCTCTTTGATAGCCACATCCAACTGCCCACATACTAAATTCCACAGGATGGATATGTCATTCCCAACATTCTCCCTTCTGAAATCCGACATGCCATCTTGTCGGTAAAGAAGGGAACAGCACCAGGCCCAGACAAAGTCAGACCCGAACACCTGAAGAATCTGCCGTCGGTACTCATCAATACACTAGCTCGACTCTTCACACGCTACCTGTCCGAATGCAAGGTGCCCTCCCAATGGAAAACCAACAGGACAGTTATACTGTTCAAGAAGGGAGACATTCACGACATCGGCAACTATCGCCCCCATCTGCCTGTTGTCTGTCATCTACAAGCTGTTTACACGAGTCATCCTGAACAGGATTAGCAAAACACTAGATGAAGGACAACCATGCGAGCAAGCAGGCTTCCGGAAAGGATTCAGCACAATCGACCATATCCACACGGTAACCAAGCTCATTGAGGTTTGTAGGGAGTACAAGATGCCGCTCTGTCTCACGCTCATTGATTTACAGAAAGCCTTTGATTCTGTGGAGACTGAAGCAATCATCGAAGCCCTACCCAAACAGGGTGTTCAAACCCAATACATCAAAATCCTTCGTGAGTTGTGTTACGGATTCACCACCAGGATCTCACCATTCTACAAAGAAGTGATCGTTAATGTGAAAAGAGGGGTTCGACAGGGTGATACCATTTCACCAAAACTCTTCAGCGCCACCCTCGAGAACATCATGCAACAATTAGAATGGGAAGGAATGGGAGTGAAGATAGATGGTCGGCAACTACACCACCACCGCTTTGCTGATGACATCGTCCTAATAACACCAAACATTAGCCAAGCGGCAAAAATGCTGGCAGACTTTGACCGAGAATGTGGAAAGATAGGTCTACAGATGAATCTAAAGAAAACTATGTTCATGAAGAATGAACTACTTCCAGAGGCCCCATTCACTCTCAATGGAACAAACATCTCTGAATGCAGCAGTTATGTGTACCTACGTCGAGAAATCAACATGATGAACGACCTAAAACCTGAGCTGCGCAGGGAGGAAGAGAGCGGCATGGAATGCCTTCAAAGGCATCGAAGAAATAGCTAAAAGGACAAAGAACCTCCGGCTCCGGGCACATCTCTTTGACTCCACCATTCTCCCTGCATTAACATACGCCTCAGAGACCTGGGCCCTATGTAAGCAGGATGAGAATGCTATTCGGGATCTCCCAGAGAGGAATCGAAAGAGCTATGCTTGGAATATCACGCCTCACTCAAGTGAGAGAAGGAATCCGGAGTTCTGACCTCCGTCGCTATTCCAGAATCAGGGATGCTGTCTCGTTTGCCAAGGCATCGAAAATCAGATGGGCTGGACATGTAATGCGATTTGGAGACAACCGCTGGACTAGAGCCATTACCGACTGGATCCCACCGGATGTCAAAAGATCACATGGCCGCCCACCTACAAGATGGTCAGACTTCCTTGTAAAGACCCTGAAAGAAAGGTTTGAGGCTCTTCATATTCCTGAATCAACCAGATGCCATTGGGCTACATTGGCATGTGATAGGGTCCAATGGAAATGTTATTGGCGCCCGCTCCAGCAAATCGATGAATAACGGGATTCAAGTGATCAAGG